>PEIA01006861.1:0-24303 GCA_003613005.1 Prototheca ciferrii
GGGGGGGGGGGGGGGGGGGGGGGGGGGGGGGGGGGGGGGGGGAGAGGAGAGGAGAGGCTCGGGAGGGGAAGAAACAAAAGGCGAACGGACGAATGGACGGATGCGCCGGCGCAGACGCACGACGACCCCTCGGCGATCCTGGGGCGCAAAAAAACGTCGAAAACCCCAACACAAATGCTCCAGAACCCCGGTCGCACGCGGCAACGCACCGAACACGGCGACGAGAGCGAGCAGCAGGAGGATCGAGCGGAAGGCAGACATGGTGTCGAGACGGAGGCAAGGCGGGACGAAGAGTCGGACCGATCGATGGATGCCGGAGGAGCGCGCACAGCTCGATTTTATGCACCCAAGGCTCGTGTCTCGTCATCAGGGTCGAATGCGAGAACGGGCGCGGGAAAGGGCGAACAAACCTTTCCTCCCCCCCTGCGTGTCGTCCTGGGAAAGAAGGCTCGCGGCGTCGTACGCGTGGCGGTGCCCCTGGCGTACTGCCCCTCGGTCCGACGAGGCCGCCATCGCCGCGGTCAACCCTCCGCCCTTGCGCTACCGAGAACAGCGACAAGCAAAGATTTGGGATTCGAGCGGCAGATCTAGCTTGCGTGATCAGAGTACCCTGCCTGCACAGGCTCCGCGACGCCGAGGTTGGCCACCGACGCGTGTCCGCGTCGGCGCGGCGCGCCAGTTTCGCGGCGAAGGTTGCCGATTCGGAAACGCGGCCGTGGGGAAGAGGGGGGAAACAGCGCACCATCCCCGAATGGCAGATCGCATCTTCGTTTCGAACGTTTCGTGGGCCCGTCGCAACGAACCGCTGCGCTCAAACGTTCGCAGAGGCCGCATAGGGCGAGTGTTCAGCGTCGCAGCTCCTGAACGCGAGCCGAGCTCCTCCGGCGCTCGGTCAAGCCGCGGCGGTGGCGAGGCGGTGGCGATGCGCTGCGTAAACTGACGTTCCAGAGCGATTATGGGGCTAGGGTCGCAGCCTTCCTTTGGTTTTTCGCATCTCCCGGGGTTCGCCTCCCCGCGAACGTGCGTGCGGCGCGCGCTTCGAAGCGCCGCAAACGCAGAGGCAAACGCTCCACGATGCCGCGTTGTGTGCGCCCCAAAAGCGAATTTCTCTGCTTTCAGGCTCTGAGCGGGGAGCGGCGCAGAGCAAGCTTCGGAACGAACCGAGGCCGGGCGGTAAAGTCGGGCGCTTTCTGCGCCCGAACTCGACGTTCACCCCGGACGTCGCGCGACGCGTCGCCGACCGCACGGCCTCGCGCGGCAGCCGGCAGCGCTTGGCTGCACCGCGTTGCGTTACGCTTCGAAGCAGCTGCTCGAGGAGAAAGCGATTTGCGCGAGATTCGAGAGGCTCGCGGGGCAGAGCACCGTCAACTCGCAGAAACGTGCGCCTCGTTGAGCGTAGGACCGCACCCTTTGCTCCACTCGCCGCTGTTGCGCATTTTGCCAAAAGCGAACGAGCCCCACTCTAGTCTCGAATGCGCAGGTGTTGCGCTCGTGGATGCTCCACACGCGACGCCGAGCGGAGTTGCCGAGGCGAACATCCCGACGGGCGCTCTCCAGATGGTGACGATGCGGATGCAAAGGCAAAAGGACCGAGCACCGCCGCTCAACCGTGCACCAAACGACACGGCCCTCGCTCGTTCGTCCAAATCGCGCGATATGCGACGACGGGTCCGCGGCCGGAGCGCTCGCCGAGCTCGTCGATAGGGGCCGTGGCGGGGCCGGCGGAGCTACCTACGCCAAGGCCGTAAAGTGATTAGCTGGCGGCCAAAGCAGGCGGCAGGGAGGTCGCGCTGGGCCTCGGACGCGGCGCGCGCGGCCGGCGCGCGTCGCCTGGCCGCCGGCCGGCGCGCGCGGAGACGTCCGCGGCTCGTGCCCCGACAGAGACGGCGACGCACGGCGCCCGCGATCGGCGGGCGTTTTCGCTTGTAATGCCAGGGGGTGGGTGGAGCGGCGTCCGCCGCGCGAGGCGCGCGATCGCCTTCCTCGCCCTCCTCCCCGCCGCCTTTGCCCTGCCGGGACCGCGCGATCAGAAGCCGCGACGAAGCCGCCGCGCCGGCCGGGGGGGAGAGGCGGGGTGGTGGGCGCGAAAGCGTCGAAAGGCGCGGATACGCGAAGGGGTGAAAAAGCGCGTTCGGGATCGTCGCCGGGGAGCGACGAGAGAACTGCCAAAGGCCATCGATAGCGAAGCGACGGCGCGCGGCTCGGCCCTCGTGCCCCTGCGCGGCCCGACCTCTCTCCGCGGCGTCGACTGCCCCCTGCGCACGCCCCCCGGGCGAGCGGGAGGAGGCGCGGGTCCCGGCGGGTGTCACGAAACCGAACGACGAAAGAGGGCGCGCGGGGACTCGCGCGAGCTCGCGTGTCGGGCGCCTCGCAGCCCAGAAAAGGCGGTCGCTCGGATCGCATGCGTCGACGCGCTCGGATCGAATGCCGCTCGAGGCGCAGAGCGTCGAGCGGCATTCGATCAGACGCCCTTGGCGTTCCTTTCCCCCAGTTTCGTACCCCGCGCCCCCGCCGGCGTCGCTGCCGCCGCCGCGTCTCCCCGAAGCGATCCGTCTTGCCGACGCCGACCCGGTCCCCCCTCGCCCCCGCAGGCGTCGCTTTGGCGGACGAGCGCAAGGGCCCCGAGCTCAAAGGTGCGGCGTAGGTGGGGGCGACGGGCGGATGGGGCCTTGCAGGCTCGAGCGAGCGCGCAAAGGCGCGCCCTCTGGACGGGCGGCCGACGTCTCTCCACGCCCCCCTCCTCCCTGAGGATCGCGGGGCGGCACCACCGGTCGCGGGTCGCGTGGTTCGCCCGACGGAGGCCCACCGCCCGATGGCCCTCTCCCGCGTTCGCCTCGCAGCTGCGGCCCACCGCCCGATGGCCCTCTCCCGCGTTCGCCTCGCAGCTGCGGCCCACCGCCCGATGGCCCTCTCCCGCGTTCGCCTTGCAACTGCGGCCCACCGCCCGATGGCCCTCTCCCGCGTTCGCCTCGCAGCTGCGGCCCACCGTCTGATGGCCCTCTCCCCCGTTCGCCTCGCTGCTGCGGCCCACCGCCCGATGGCCCTCTCCCCCGTTCGCCTCGCTGCTGCGGCCCACCGCCGCCGTGCCCTGCTGGCCGCCGCCGAGCGGTGGCCGAGCCTGCTGGACGCCATCACCGGAGCAGTCCCCGCACTCGGAACCGCGCTGGCGAACGGCATCACGATGCTTCTGAGTGGGGTTGGCGAGATCGTCGCTTCCCTGGGGTGAGCGACGAGGTTTGGACGTGCCCGTTGCGCTTTTGCTCGTCGACGTCACCTCTGTGCAATCCCCGCTTCGGCGTCGCGCAATGTGCCTTTCTGCCACCCGATGCGCCTCTCGGCCGTGCGGTGAGGGCCGTCGGTCGCCTTGTGACCTTTGTAACCTCGCATCGTCTCTTCGACCACACGCGCTTTGGCGAGCAAAGCGGCGGGTCGGTGGGCAGGACGTAGAGACGACCGCGCCCCCGGTCGCGTGTGAGACTTCTCACCACGGACGAGTGTCAGACAAAGGAGAGCGACCCCGGGCGCCCGGACGCCTTGACTGGGTGGCGGCTGCGGGAGAGACGGAAGGAGGGGGGAGCGCGAACCCAGAAGCGGGGGGCGCACGCCCAGCCTAGGCCGCTCCGCCAGACCTCGGCGCGGCGCAGGGAGAGTGGCCGATCGACCCCGAGCGGCACGTTCCGATGGCGGACCCGATGGGGCGAGACGACGCACCTCGGTGATTGCAATGCAATTTCGAGTCTGCAGGATGCGATGACGGTGCGACGGGAAGGCGCAGAGGGAGCGCGGCGTCGGTCGACGCGGCGCGTCGGTCGGCCCACCCTGTGTCCCCTCTCCCCTCCCCACGGCACGCAGCGTGCAGGGGGGAGAAGCACCAGTGCGTTCGCGCAGGAGTACGTCTCCTGCAGGAAATCGTCGGATCGAGCAGCCAACGTCGGCGCGCTTCCCCCTCGTGGCCGCCGGGAGCCACCATCATTCCCCCGCGGGCAGGGGTCGTACGAGGTTGCTGCGGGGGTACAAAAGAAGCGTCAGAACGCTCTTCGGACACCGTCATCCGATCGCAATCGCATCGTTCCACACTATCGTCGCCATGGCTGCCATCCGCTCTCTCATCGCGCTCGTCGTCCTCGTCGCGTTCGTCGGTGCGTGTCCGCGCAGATCGCGCCGCGCGGCGCGGCGCGGTGCGCGGACCCGGTGCGGCGCAGCGCGCGCGCGCGCGCGCGCGCGTTCCCGCGGGAGGGTCGGGCGGCGAGCGGTGAGCGGGGCGGTGCATCCGCCGAGGGGAGGGCGGTGAGCTCGGCGGCTGCCGGTCGGCCGACGGCGTTTCTCGCATCGGGCGTCGGCCGAACGAGCGCCCACGTTCCGCGCGAGGTTACCGACCTCTTGATGCGCTGACTTGTCTCACTCCGTTTCATCTCCACCCGCGCAGGCATCGCCCAGGCGCGCGACACCGAGGCCCTCGTCGACGGTGCGTCATCGGCGCCTTGCGGCCTCTTGCGTTGCAGCCACCCCTGCGCGGTCACGGACGGGGCCTTGCGATCGCGGGCGTTTTTTGCGGATGCCAAATGTCCCACTCGCTTGCTCATAGTTTCTTTTCCTCTCCGCTCTTCTCTCCCTGCAGACAAGGCCGCCGTTCGCCGTGCGCTGCAGCAGACCAGCGACTGGGAGAGCCTGGTCAGCAACCTGGCAGGCATCGCTCCGGGCATCGCCACGTCGGTGACCGGCCTCGTGACTGCCATCCTCGAGGGAGTCAGCGGCATCGTCGTTGCCGCGCAGGGTTGAGCGCGATCTCTCTGCGCACGCTCACGCCGGGGCCCTTGAAGCACTGCGCACAATTCGCCACCCGCCACCTTTTTCCCCAACCCTTCCCCGGCGTCCGCCGGCCGCGGTCGCGCATGCGCACCGATGTAACGTTTTGGCCTTTTAGACGTGTTGCTTAGCGATACAAGAATATTCTGCGGATCTGCCAAGGCACTGCGAGACTGGTGTGGCAAAGTGCGAGAGATGAGGCGCAGGGTATGGCTTTTGCTTCGGTCGCTTGGCCCCCTTTGGTGGCAGCTGCCTGTCGTCCGATGCGGATGGCGATCGACGAGCCCCAAAGCGCGACGCGGCGCGCAACAAGCTGTACTTTCGAAGCACGCGTTGAGCTACGTCGGCCCGCCCGCGCGACCTCTCTCCGATCGCGGACGATGGCGGTGCCCGTGTCGGCCGCCCCTGTGCGCGTTTGCGTTCGGCTGCGTTGGCCTGCCAAACTCCTCGTCGTTTGCGTCGGCGATGGCCTCGCTGCTCGACCATTCTTCGCGCGTCGAATCGCCGCGCACGCTCTACAGATTCGGCTTTCGACCGCGGCAAACGCGCCCCGCCTCTCTCGTGCGATCCTCTCGAGTTGCCCGAGCGAGCTGGCAATGCGGTATACAGTGAGCTTCGAATTGAAACGAAAGTGGACGTGACCCGATCGGGGGATGTGAGGTGAAAGGAGATACGATTCCGGGTGATCAGCGACCGATAGCGACGGTGATGTTGCCCAAGCCGCGCAGGACAGTCGAAAGCACGCTGGCACGCTCTCGGATCTCCTCGATGGTCAACTGGGCGTCGAGGGTTTCCCCTGCATCCTCGAGCAGCGAGCGTCCGCTCGAGACTGCGTTGGTGAGAGGGGTGGGGGAAGGGGGTGTAAAAACGACGTCGTAGGTCGATTGGAGGAAGCGACCAAAGAGCAAACGCGCTAGGGGGGCGACGGGCGAGGAGAACCGGCCCGCGAGCCTCGGCAGACGACAGGAACCGGCCGGGGGCCTCGGCAGACGGCAGGAACCGGCCGGGGGCCTCGCGCGGGCGGGGGAACCGATCGGGGGCCTCGGCAGACGGCAGGAACCGGCCGGGGGCCTCGCGCGGGCGGGGGAACCGATCGGGGGCCTCGGCAGACGGCAGGAACCGGCCGGGGGCCTCGCGCGGGCAGGGGGAAACCGGTTGGCAATCTCCAACTTCGACGACGCGCGTCTTTCTCCCGTTCGTTTTCTCCCTCTGGACGGCTCTCGGAGACGCAGGGCGGCATTCGAATTCTCTATCGCCGTCTCGGTCGGAACAAAACGCGCCAGGATCGGCGCCGCTCCTTCCAAAGCGACGGCAAAGCCGCCCACCCACCCCGGTCGCCCTCGAGCGGTCACGCGCGCGCGGGAGGCTTTGTCGCACCGTCAAAGGGAGTCGGACGGGACGAAGTGGCGACGGCTGCGATGGAGCGCGAGAAACCGAGGGGAAGCCTTACGTTGGGTGGTCGCGAGAGAGAGTGCTACCTGAGAGACCGCGCAGAGGTGGCATCCGCGCGCGGACGCCGCGCGCTAGGGCGCACCGAGGGCCGCGAGGAAGAGAGCCAGCAGCGCGACGCGGATGGAAGCCATTTTGGAGGAGAGCAGGGTGAAGGGAGCGGTAGCGCTGGGCCAAGAAGCAAGGACGTCGCCAAAGCAATGTATGGGTTTGGGTGCCTCTGCCTACCCGGTTCGGTCTTTAAACCGCCCTCTCGGCAAGGTCACTGCGTGGCCCAACCTTGGGCCGAGTTTTCCTAGGTTCCCCCATGTCCAGCTCTCCCCCTTGACAGGCTTCCCTCCTTTCCCTCGCTGCCCGGCCAAGCGGGAAGAAGGCGGATTCCTTCGGTGCGAGCAGACGAGGAGCCGGGGGGGAGGAAAGTTTCGCCGAGGTTTCCCGAGAGCTCTCCTCCTATTCCAGTGCACCTTGGCGCCGCACGCGCGACCTCAGCGTGACGCCAGCTCCGTTCGCGAGACGCCCCGGAACATCCCAGACTGGCACGAGCCCCGCTTGAGGCGCCTTGAACGTTTCCGCCAACATTGCCGGCAGCGCCGGCGGCAACTCCGCGTCGAACGGCTTTGCGAGTTGGAGCGAATACGCGATTCCTGCTTTGTTTGTGCATTCCAAGTCGCTCGCTTTACGCGTTAGGGGGGGGGAGGGGGGAGGAGTTTTTTTTTTTTTTTTTGCTTTTTCTTCTTTTTGCTTTTTTTTTCTCACATTTACCCCTCCTCGACCGCGGGTCGCGCCCTCGCTGCGGACGACGCGCCGTATCGTCCAAGCCCGCACCAACTTGGTCACGTTGCACTCGTTACGTGCTCTCTCGAAAGGACAACTGTTACAACGAATCAAACAAAGGGGTTGCCTGGGGCACGAAAAGCGGAGGCGGGCAGTCCCAGGAAAAAAGGAAGGAGAGGAGAGGAATTAGCCGGCGGCCAGAGCATCGACAAGGTCGGCAATCGCGTCGTAGATGTTCTTCACGGCCTGGGTCGTGGTCGGCAAGCCGGCTCCAGCCGCCGCCGCGCTGGCATCCACAGCAAAGAACGTATCGTTCATCTCGGAGGCAATCGCGTCGGAAAGTCGGCGTCCAGCTGCGAAAGGAAAGGGGAAGAGAGCGCGGTGAGCAAGGAGAAAAAAGAATGGAACCCTGCGGGCCGTGGTGGGGCGCAAAGTCGCCTCTTCTCGAAACGGATCGAGGCCCTGCGGTTGCCTCGCGAGCGCCCCGGCCGAGCAGGTCGTGGCTGGGCGCGCCCATCCCGCTCTCTCCTGCCATTCCCTGCGACGAGCCCGCGCTCGCCATCTCGCCGCCCGAACGGCGACGGCATCAGGCGACAAGTCCGATTTGCATGCAGTTTGCACGACGTTTGCACGACGTTTGCACGACGCGTCTCGATGGCAAAGGGCGCAAAGCGCGCGGTCCGTCGCGGGCCTCCCCGCATGCCGCAAGCGGCCGACCGTCTCTTCTCCCCACCGCACGGCGGTCCGGGCGGACGCACAGGTGAGAGTCATGACGAGCGCGGCAAGCAGCGCGAAGAGCACGGTGTGGCGCGACATGTTGCAAGAAAAAGAAGGGTGCGAGGCAGAACAGTTCTCGAGGAAAGAAGGCGGCGAGCCCAGGTCGAGCGACAGGAAAAGCTTGCCGATCGGACAACGCGCCGCCTTTTGAACCCGGGGCCAACCTTCGTCGGATGGGACATTTCCGAGGGAAAGAGACGGAGAAAAATGTGCGCCTCCCCCCCTCCCCACTTCGCCCCCCGCACGCACAGTCTCCTCTCGCGGTGGGTTTGACCGCCCGTCTCGCCGCGTCTACCACGACACCAAGCAACCTCGTCTCTCTTCGAAAGTGTGACGCGACGCGCCGCTCTCGCGCTCCGGGCCCGCGCTGCACGCGCGCCCGCGGGCTCTGCACAGGCCGGCGCGGGAGGTCCCGGATAGACGCAGGCCGCTGCGGATTGGCGCGATGGTGCCGCCCGGGCCGCCGCGCCGAGGCGAACGGCGAAGAATTGACGAAATGGTTCGAGAATGCAAAGGGCTTGCCGTTCGTCGGAGCAGACTTGCCGATCGGCGAGTTGTCCGAGGGAACGAAGAGGCCGCTTGTGCCGAGGCAGGGGGGAGGGCGAGGTTGTCGGGGGGAAAGGCGACCGGAGTGGGCGAGGACGGCACCTGGCGACGGCGAGGTCCGAACGGCGGACCGGATCTGGCCGCAGCCCCCGACCCCCCACGCAGCCGTCTGCGCGCGCGCGGAGGTTGCGCGGTCGCAGATCGCGAGCGGTGCACGGTCGGGACAGGCGAGCCACCCCGTCTGTTGCGTTCGCCGCCTGCCCGGTGGAGAGTGTAGGGGCAGCGCTGTGGGGGTGCCGCTTGGTCGCCTTGCCGCCGCTCGCCAGGCCGAGAGCTCCTCGCGCGCGGTCTGGCTCCTGGGTTCGTGGACCTGGGCGGCCGAGAGGAACGCGACCTGCGCGGGGAGGCAAGGGCCGCTGACAGGAAGAGGACATTTGATGCCCATTGCGCGGCCTCCAGCCCTTCCGCCCAGCCGCGGCTCGTCCACCAGCTCGCTCTTCCCCGCGCCACTTTGGCGCGCCACCCTGGAGAGAGCCAGGAACCAAGCACGACTTGGTGTTACAAAGCGCGCTTGGCGGCGCGAGCGTCGTTCGAGATCCCGAGCGGCTTACGAGCAGTGCGTGCAGCTGCGGAGTAGCGCGGCAGGAAGGCGCCGCTCGGAAGGGCCAAGCAAACGAGGGCACGGGAAATCGTGCACGCTCACGTCAGGTTGAAAAAAAAAATCACAACAAAGGCATGACTCAAACCGGAATCGCGCGAGCGTTCCGAATCTCGAGATCATCGAGGGAGAAACGCGGGCTAGACGCCAACAGATCAAAATGATTGTGCACTCTTCGGATGGCGGGATGCTGGTGAAGCAAGAGGTAATGGGCTGCGGTACAACGAGCGCGATGACTACACGTAAATGATGATGGTCGTGGTCTTTCCCTGGACGGGCTGGAGAAGCGTGAGGGCGACGGAGAGGAACGAGTTGAAGACGACGGTGAGCGAGTCACCGCCGCCGTAGAGGTTGGCGAGCGTCTTCGAGAAGGCGTTGGCGGCCTTGTTGGCCTCCTTGTCGTTGCCATCGGTGATGGCCTGGTTGGTGCCGGCGGCGGTGGCCATCAGAAGGTTGAACGTGTTCGTCGTGTCGCCCTCATCGGCAAAGTACTTGACGGCCTGCGCGTACGCCTCGCCGCCTGCCGTGCCGTAGCCGTCGTCGATGAGCTTGGCCAGCGCGGCGGCCGCCGAGCCGACGTCGCCCGCCTGGATGACCACCACCACGGTCTTCGGCTCGGGCTTGGGTTTGACGATCTCCTGCACGTACACGATGTTGATGGTCACGTTGAGCACGACGGGCAGCGTGTAGGAGGGTGCCACAGAGGTGAAAAGAGCAGTGGGTTCGGGGGAACCATCAGTCGAGTTATCTTTCGGCACCTCGGAGGCGTCGCTGTCGTCAGTAGACGATTCCGTGTCCTCGGCAGCAGCGGGTTTCTCTTCGGCGTTTGCGTCTTCCGCAGTGCCATTGTCTTCTACAGTTTCTGTGGTTGCCTCGGCGCTGTTGTCTTCCTGGGATGATGACCCCGCAGCATTGTCGTCGACCTCGGTTTCCGTGGGCTCCTCCGCCTCGTTCGTGCTCGCGTCAGCGGGAGCGCTGGAGTCATCGTCGCTACCAATAGATCCGACGACGTCCGAGATGAGGTTCTGAGAGTTGAACCCCGTCAGGCCGCCAGTGGTGTCAGCAGAGTCCGACGACGAATCGCCGTCGTCCAGAAGCTTTCTCCAGTGCGCGTCACCGCGGGAAATTGAAGTGGACCCTGCACAAAAAGGAAAGAAATGACGTGGATGTCGTGAGATCGGTCGTCGTCTGGTGCGCTTCGCTGCTGGTGGTGCAGCAGCACTGAAGCGTGCACGTCCGCAGTCTTTCGCTCTACCTCATGCGCTGACGCTTACGAACACAGAAGTGGCATCGTACATCCCCCAAGGCAAGATGAAGCCGCCAACCAGAAACGAGGGGGCAGATGTGTGCACTCTGATTGTGTATCAAGAGAGATCCACGGCGCCGTCAACGCGCTCGCGCAAGCGCACCACGGTGACTGGCGTATGGTCTCGCGCCTGCAGTTCGGAATGAAAGAAAACGATCGGAAGCGACCACAGAACCAAATCCAACGCAATACACGGAGTCTACCCATGTACCCAGCTAGAGAGCGCACTGACGACGTCGCGCTGACGATAAACCGCTTCGTAGCACGAAGCGCAATCGGCGGCGCAACCTCGCTCGCCGCTTTGACGCACAGACTACGCCTAGCAGCAGCGCGGCGAAGACGACCGAAAAAAAACGGAGACGCGACATTGAAGCTCGAAATCAATGAAGTTGAAAATAGGACGACAGGGACGTGTGAGAACGGGCTTTTGGCCGCCGCGGCGACGCGTGCACGGCGCGTCCCCGCGCGACGTGACGGTCGGACGGAACGACAGCGCGCCTACGCGCGCGGGAACGCAAGCGCTGAGCGATGATCGGGCGCGAACCCTAAAGAAACTTCCAATCGAAACACGAGACTTAACCGAGGCCATCGGCGGGTCATATGAAGCACACATCGCCCTATCGCATCGACTGCGTCCGCTGTCGAACACGGTTGGCTGCCAGAGGTAGCTACCCCTCGCGGAGAGACAGCTTCGCCGAGGGGAGTCAGCAGTCGGTCCACGATGAGACCGCGAGCTCGCGGCGGAGGCCAGACAGCCGCGCAACGCACAGCCGCACTTTCAAGCACCTCGGGTCTATGTTTTGTTATACTGCGCCCGTGCTCGCGGTTGTTCAAGGCCTGTTCGCGCCCGCACGCCCGAAGATGCACGCGCATCGAGGCCGCGGTGGGTGCCCCGCGCGACGCGCTGCAGTCGCAGCGACTGGAACCCGGGTCGGCCCGTCAGCCCGTGCAGGCGCTGTGTTCGGAAACCAATCCGCCAACGCCAACGCTCGAACGAAAAAGCGTCCAACATGACGAACCCACAAATTCGACGTCGAAATGGCTGTAAAGGACCGCGGCCGGCGGCCGGCGGCCGCGGGTGGCGGGAGCCCGAGCCTTCGCTTCTCCCCCTCCGATCGTTCGCGGACCGCAAGACCGGTGAGGATCGGGGGTGGGCTGGGGGAAAGAGGACAGGGAGCGTTCTGCGGCCACGCGACCCCGAACGAACGCGACCTGCACCACCAACAATTGGTGCCCCTTGAGCGTGCCACGAGATTTCGCCCCAGCGGCGTGCGGCAACTCTTTCCGGCCGGGACGCCGTCTGCCCGTGGTCTTCGCGTCGTGTCGCAAGGCCAAAACCGCGCCGCGCCCCCTGCGAGCTGGACCGTACGAGGCCAACGCTGCAGTTGATTGCCGCAGCCACCAAGACGAACTTGCGGACCCCAAGCGTCGACAAAGCAAAGCAGGATCAGAATCTAGCCATGGCCAAATTGGTGAACCGTGCACCCGCACGCGCCTCCCCTCACCGTTGCTGCTCGTGGCCACAGACGCATCCCGGCTCCCATCAAATTGTGGCGACTCTGCCGCGCCGCTTGCCACTGAGCCCCAGGCACGAGACGATTTCCCATTTCCGGCCGTTAAGACTTGCGATTCGGCATTTCAAAGCGCGCTTGGCGGCGCGAGCGTCGTTCGAGATCCCGAGCGGCTTACGAGCAGTGCGTGCAGCTGCGGAGCAGCGCGGCAGGAAGGCGCTGCTCGGAAGGGCCAAAGCGCTCGTGGTTAGAGATGCTCATGTCGAGCCGAGGGTGGAACAGCGTTGCACGGGACGAGTGGAAGGTCACACACGGTTCGACACTGCACCTGAAGAAAGAGAGGCACCCCCTCCGAAACGGAGGGAGGGCCCCCCAGAAGTCGGACAAAGGGTCGGCGGGCCGACGCCGCGTTGCGCAGGGCAGCGACAGCAAGGGGCGCCACCGGAGCGTCCAGGGCGGAGGCTTGCTTTTGCAGGATCGCTGCTCCGGGGCCACGAAACGCAACCATGCACCCCGAAGCAAGATCTCTTGTCGATCGCGAGAGGAATAGGAGCACCGGTCAGTCTCCGCATGGGAGAACGAGAAATGTCAGATCGGGGCACGCTGCTGAACGGCGAAGATCACCACTAAGTGTAGATGATGATGGTCGTGGTCTTTCCCTGGACGGGCTGGAGAAGCGTGAGGGCGACGGAGAGGAACGCGTTGAAGACGACAGCGAGCGAGTCACCGCCGCCGTAGAGGTCGGCGAGCGTCTTCGAGAAGGCGTTGGCGGCCTTGTTGGCCTCCTTGTCGTTGCCATCGGTGATGGCCTGGTTGATGCCGGCGGCGGTGGCCATCAGAAGGTTGAACGTGTTCGTCGTGTCGCCCTCATCGGCAAAGTACTTGACGGCCTGCGCGTACGCCTCGCCGCCTGCCGTGCCGTAGCCGTCGTCGATGAGCTTGGCCAGCGCGGCGGCCGCCGAGCCGACGTCGCCCGCCTGGATGACCACCACCACGGTCTTCGGCTCGGGCTTGGGCTTGACGATCTCCTGCACGTACACGATGTTGATGGTCACGTTGAGCACGACGGGCAGCGTGTAGGAGGGTGCCACAGAGGTGAACAAGGCCTCCGAGCTTGAGGGCGAGGACGAAGGCGAGGGCGAGGGCGAGGGCGAGGGCGAGGGCGAGGGCGAGGGCGAGGGCGAGGGCGAGGGCGAAGGAGGAGGCGACTCGGGCGAGGGAGGGAGCGATTCGGGCGAGGGGGAGGGCGAGGGGGACTCGGGCGAGGGGGACTCGGGCGAGGGGGAGGGCGAGGGTGACTCGGGCGAGGGCGTGGCGGCAATCAGACCGCTAAGCAGACTGTCGACCTGCAGCATAGCTCGGCTATTGCCTGCAGGTGTATGAAAGAACAACATGCGAGAGGACGGAACGGATGAGCGGTGAAAGGGAATGTGACGAGCACGCGGTGCACGACTCGCAGCGCAGGATCAAAAAGCAGCATCGTGCTGCGGTCGTGGGCATGTGAAATCCTTACCGAATGTCGCCTCGTTCGCGTGAGGCGCGCACCCCGGGCACCGACTCGCCCACAAAAGGCGCGCGGGCCTCCCCGCGCACACCGCTGGGGAGCCCGCCCCCCAAGGCCTCCCACCGCCCCCTTCGCTCCGTCCCGCGTCCCTGCCGTAATCGCCCTTCTTCCCCCTCCCCTTGCCCCGCGCGCCGCCCCCCCCCCCAGGATTGCCCGGGGGAGCCTTCCGCGTGGCTGCGCTAGCGCCGGCGCGTCGGCGACCCGGCGCGACCGCCGCACAGTGCAATCACGAACGCTTTGCAGCTCCACCGACGCCGCATCCGCCTTCCAACTCGACTAAACCGCGTACCGGACGACCTGGCCGTGGCACCTGCAAGGCAAGGGGGGCGGGGAGGGGGAGAGCGTACGACACAAGGAGTGAGTTGGCGTTGGAGCGTCGCCACGCCTACGCCACGCACGGCGGTCCGCGGCAGCCCACCGCAAAAGGCTTGGAGCATTCAAAAGTTCAGCGTGGCCAGCGCGAGACGCGTCTTGGATCTGTGAAACCGCGATTTCCGACGCCGAGTCCCGCGCGACGAAAGTTCTTCTAGTCCCGCAGGGGCCGTCGGCCGCACCTGGTGCCGCCGCGAGCAGCAGCGCGGCAAAAAAGGCCGCAAGCACATAGAAGCGCGCCATCACAAAGCTGCGGGTCGTCGAAATCTTGGCGAAAGCGCCGGAAAAAGGTAGTGCATACAGACGCGGTCGGCAAGTACATGCGCCGCGCGTCACCTACCCGCGCTCACGTCCCCCCTGGCGAGGCCCCGCCACCGCTACGTGCGGGAGGGAGACGCGTGGCGATTGTGACGGACGCCCACGGATCCGCACGCGGAAGCGAGCAGGCGGTACTATCCCACTTCTAATGCCATCGAATGGAGAAGCATTGCAGCTCAAACCGAGATGGTCGCCTCCTACGACGCTTCGAGCTTCCCCGGTCCGGCGATGCCGCGACACGTCCCCCGCTGACGCACGCGCGAGTGCACGTCTCGAGAAGCCAGGAAGTGCGCGCTGGTAGTCGCTTGAAGCGATCCTGACCGGACGACACGCTTCGACTGAGAATTCGCGCGGCACAGAGTGCGCATTCGACTCGAAAGCACCACGATATGCCAAACCTCAGCGCGTGCAGCGTTGGAGCGGCGCCGCGGCGGGCGAACGAACGCCGGTGAAGCGCGG
The DNA here is from genome assembly GCA_003613005.1 of Prototheca ciferrii. Taxonomy (NCBI): domain Eukaryota; kingdom Viridiplantae; phylum Chlorophyta; class Trebouxiophyceae; order Chlorellales; family Chlorellaceae; genus Prototheca; species Prototheca ciferrii. The sequence goes on from PEIA01006861.1 coordinate 14,541, forward strand.
GGGGGGCGCCGGAGGAATGTGGTGGAGGCGGCATGGCGTCCCCCCGCGGGCGCGGCGATCGCCGTGGCAACCCAGAGGTCCGCCATGGAGCGCGATTTGCGCGGACCGCGAGGGACGTGGAGCGCGTGCGAGGAGGACCTGCCCCGGAACGGCGATGGATCTGCGAGACCTTGCGCCCCACATTCGCGAGATGATTGGCCCAGACGCCCCGCAGCCCTCCCTTGACGCTTCGCTTCGAGGAACGCGGGGTTGTTGCGCAGGGCCGCAGGGGCCTGGCATACATGTGCGTTACATCGACCGTTATGATGGGCGCCGTCGCACGGCAAAGAGCGCGAGCGCATCGCGAAAAGTTGACGAATGCGGGGGTGAGACTGGCCGTTCATGGGACCACCTGGGATTCGAGGCGGCTCACCTCAAACGACCCAACCTCTCCGCGGACGCAAGTGTCATAGTGAGCGCAGCGACCCGCGCGCGGTCTTGCGGTAGTATGCACGTTCGCGTGCGGGACACGAGTGAGGGGACAAAGGTGAAGCGTACGCCATTGCTGTTGTCGCGCGGGCGAGACGCGGCCACTGCTGAGAGATTGTGTTGTGCGTGCGGTGCCAAAGCACCAGGACGTTTGACGAGGCGCCTACTCGAGGGCGATGATCACAGTGGTGGTCTTTCCCTGGACGGGCTGGAGAAGCGTGAGGGCGACGGAGAGGAACGCGTTGAAGACGGCAGCGAGCGAGTTGCCGCCGTCGTAGAGGTCGGCGAGCGTCTTCGAGAAGGAGTTGGCAGCCGCATCGGCAGCCTTGCTGTAGCCGTCGATCGTGGCCTGGTCGATGCCGACGGCCGTCGCCATGAGGAGGTTAAAGGTGTTGTCGACGTCGCTGTCGTCGGCAAACAACTTGACCGCATTGGCGTACGCAGCTCCGCCGGCCACGCCATAGCCCTTTTCGATGAGCTCGGCAAGAGCCGAGGCCGCGGACCCGGTGTCGCCGTCCACGATGATGATGCAGATGGCCTTCGGCTCAGGCTCGGGCTTGACGATAGTGGCCACAATTTCAATGTTGACAGTCACGTCGAGCACGACGGGGAGAGTGTACGTCGGGACAGCCCAGTAGACGAGTTCGGTGGTAGCTGCCGGTGACGGCGGAGGAGGGGAGGGGCTAGGACTGTCGCTGGGTGTCGTCGAGTTACCGGGCGTCGTCGAGTTACCGGGCGTCGTCGAGTTGCCGGGCGTCGTCGAGTTGCCGGGCGTCGTCGAGTTGCCGGGCGTCGTCGAGTTGCCGGGCGTCGTCGAGTTGCCGGGCGTCGTCGAGTTGCCGGGCGTCGTCGAGTTGCCGGGCGTCGTCGAGCCGCTGGGTGTCGTCGAGCCGCTGGGTGTCGTCGAGCCGCTGGGTGTCGTCGAGTTGCCGGGTGTCGTCGAGCCGCTGGGTGTCGTCGGGCCGCTGGGTGTCAAATCGCTGCCGAATGGCGTAGTGTCGTCATGCAACGAACGTGCTCCTGCGATCGGAATTGTGGGAGACCACGCAGCAGATGAGCACCACAAACATAAAAAAGGTGCGTGATGTACCCGCAACCCTAGTGACCGCCGCAAAGAGCACCCCTCGCCAGCCCTTCCCCGACCTGGCTTCGGCCAGCTTCTCAGTTCCCGTCCCTTTCGACGGAGCACCCTCGGGTTCTCCCCTCCGGCTCTCCTGCCGGCGCCGAAACGACCCGCACGCAATTCATGACATCCTCGAAAAAGAAAACAACGGGTTACTCGCTGGCGCCCGCGGAGACCGCTCTCCGAGAGAGGTCGAGAGAGCTCAAAACCAGGAGCGAAGTGCAAGCGCCCAAACGCAGCAAAGCAATGCCACCGTGCGCGCGAGTGCGGCACAGAGAATGACGCATCGACGTGCTGTCCCATTAGATGACCGCTGCGACGCGCAGCGACCCTCCACGCGCGGCGTCTCAAGGCGCCGTCGAAGTCGCACCGGCAGCCGAGACCAGAAGGAGAGCGACCACGAGGGCCGGAAGCAAGCGGGCACGGGCCATGACGATCGCTCTACCACGACGGCACGAATCAAAATGCACACGGATGCAGACACTGCGGTGCGCACTCGGTTGTATGCTCAGCTCCGCCCCATCGCCGTCTCGCCGCGCCAGACGTTTGGCGGGAACCTGCCCCGTAGGATCTACGGCAGCGTAGCCTAGGTTCGACTACGACGCGTGACGTGTCACCGCTAACCTCGGACTGCGTGGACGGCGTAAGCAGTGTCCGTGTATCGAGCAGATGTGACGCAATTTGGTGGTTTGATTCGATTCAAAGCTGCCGCCCCCATTTTCGAGGCGCCAAAGACAGGGGCCGTCCGATACCCCGCGGAAAACCAGCCTGTGGGCGAGGGGGTGATTCCTGACGCAAGCAGAGTGCGCCAGAAATCCTTGAGCAGTTATCAAAGGCTACCATGCGTGGTTGTAGCTCGTCGACGACGCGTGGGGCCGACACAATTGGCGCCAGCGGTGGGCCGCGGCGTTCAAGCCGTCAGCTCGGACGCCCCGAGTCTTCCACCTTTTGCCGATCCAAGGGCAGCCCCAGAAGCTCCATCGCGCGCCGGGCGCGCGGGATGCCTTTCGCCGGGATGGGCCCCGCTGCGATACGCTTGGGCCAGGCTGTCGCGTGAAGGCACCTGCGTTTGCGTGCGCTTCCCGGTACAACTGCGACGTCGCGCGGAGCTGGGAAGGAAGTCGATGAACCGCGTTAGGGGGGGCGCAGTCGGGCCGCGGGCACGCACTCAAGGTTGGTTCTGGCATCGGTGAGATGTTTTCGAAGCATCGTAGACGATCGTCCTTGCAAGGAAAACAGCCACAATGAGCGCGAAGACGCCCGAGGGACCATAGGAGGCGAATTCAGCTCGAGCGTGGTTGCTTCCTTCCCCTCGTTTCCGGGTTCTTGTTCCCTCTTCCCCCTTTCGCACTGCAGCCGCCGCCGGGGCGAGACGATAGGGCCCCGAAGCGTTCTCCTCAGGCATACAACCCCCGATGTTGAGACACCTCCTCTGCGCTGCTCTTTTGGATACCACTCGTTCTCTCCGCCGCTTCTTCTCGCCTCGCGACCGAAAGCGTTGCCGGCCCGTGGAAACACTACGGGATTACAAAATAGAAACGAGGTGGCGGCCCCTACAAGGCGGCCGTTCGGCGCAAGGGGACATAAACGCGCCAAAAACGGCAAGCAAGGCCATGACTTGCATGCCGGACAGCGCGGTACAGCAAGGAAGGGGCTTGGCGCGGTCTTGCCTCTGCAAGGCGTCGCAGTTGCGGCAAGACCCCAGCTGGACGATGATCCGAGCGACGAGGGTGAGGAGATTCGTGATAGGGTTGTCGAGCAGCGCGCCGAAAGTCGGCACCGACTTGGCGATCGAGTCCAATAGGCCTGGCCGCGGTTTGGCCTCGGCGAGCAGCACACGACGGCGCTCAAGCAGCTCGTCTGGAGCGTCGAGCAATCCCCATGGGAGAGGAGGGGCGAGGACGCGAGGGCTTTCCACCGCAGCGTCGGGGGACGAAAACGGGGGCGCCGGCGCCTCGAGCCGCCTCGGCCATTGGGCGCCTGACGCGACGTCCTAGCGCGACCTTTTCGGAATTTGTTAGAGCGCCCCAGCGTGACCTTTTCGGGAGCTGCTCAAGCGCAGCTGGTTGAAGAAAAGTGCACTGCTGCGCGTACCCGCCCGATGATAAATCCGCCTCGCTGGCATCAATTTGGAGTCTGCAAGGTGCTTCGGCGCGCCGCGTGGGCGTGCGATTGTCGTGGCCACGCTCCCTCAACCAGCAGATCCATCTGTGGGCAGGGGGCGTCGAGATGGGGTTGCCGCACCGCTGGGCCGGGGACCCATGCGCCGAGGGCCAGCAGTACCGCCGACCGCCTAGTCCGATCCTCCCCCTCTTCGTAGCCCCGCGTTGCTTCACCGGGCGAGTCGGCAGCGGAGAGAGGGTGACAGACCTCAAAGCACTAACAGCCCTGCGGTGGTTGGCCCTTGGCGGATAGCAACATGTCAAAGACTTTGGGACGAGCAGCGGCGCTCAAATGGCAAAGACGAGAGCGGGCACCGAACCAGCTTCGGGGCTTTGCACCGCGTGGCGGCAGGCCTTACTCGCGGAAACCCGCACGCCACGTCTCATTTCCATTGCACGTTTGGCGCATTACCCGGAGTTTTGTCCGCATTATTCGCCACCATGGCTTGGAAAGTCATCTTTCATCTTCTTCTAATCGCCGTTGTGCTTGCCTTTGTCGGTGCGCGGGATCTGCGGACCCACCGAAACTCAAAGGCGAGAAGTGGGTGTAGTGGAAGATTGGCGTGTTGGGGCGCGCACGCCACGGTTTGGTTCCGAATCTCGGCCCGGTGAGCATTCGCGATCATGACATGTTGAATGGGCGGCTTCGAAGAGGCGAAACCACTGCTGGCGCCTCGAGGGTATCCGAGCCGCGGGACGCGTGTGGCAGAAGCCGAGCGGAAGTCGGATCCGATTCCCTCTGCGCGGCAAGGCAGGGAGGGCAGGAGGGACGCCCGCGCCTCGCGCACGCGCCTCACGCCCACGCCTGGGCTTCCTAACGCCCCCCCACCCCCGCCCGCCCTCGGTGATCCTTCTTCTCCCTTCGCCCCCTGCGCAGTTGGACGCCGCCTCGCGGGGACTATCGAGATGCAGATGGACGCTGTGTTCGATCACACCGTGAATGACACCCAGGTAGCTAGCGCTGACCAACCGACCACGATTGAGGCCACCGGGCAGGTGCTGGAGAGCATTGCGTCGGCCGTCTCGACCGTCGTTGGAATCCTTTCCGGCTGAGCTGTACCACCCCTTGCTGCCCCTACCCTACTGCCCCCATACCGCCCCATACTGCCCATACCTCTGCTACCAATTGGACCCTATTTTCATCGCACCCGATAAAACTCGACAGACTAGAATCCCTGCAACGCCTCTTTCGACAAAGAACAAGGTGCCGGGAAAGGAAGGCTGGGAAAGGGGGGAGAGCGGCGGCCTTTGCGCAATTCGCGGACCAGATGGACGAATGGCGGTATAGGTACATGTTACATTGCACGCAGCGCTGTGCGAACTCGAGGCGCGCCGCGCGGATCCTGGATCGTTCCTCGGCCGGCTCAACCCTGCGACGCAACGATGATGCTGGAGACGCCCTGCAGGATTGCGGTGACGAGCGAGGTGATCGAAGTCGCAATGCCGGGTGCGCTGTTGGCAATGTCGGAGAGCAGCGACTCCCACGAGCTGGCCGCTTGCAGCAGTTCTCGGCGGACAGCAGCCTTTTCTGTGTCAGGACGGGCGACGTCAGAGTGAGCAGGGGGGGTGGAGCGCGTGCGCCTGGCTGCGGCAATTTTGCGACCGAAACTACGGCATTCAAACGGCTGCGGAGACCGCCATCGAAACAACGCACCGTCGATGAGGGGTTCGGGAACGCGAGCCTGGACGCTGGCTACGGGAACGGCAGCAGAGGGAGGGGGGAAAGGGGAAGGATACAAGGGGTCAGAAGAATTAGGGGAGGGCGCCTGCTGTACTATTCCGCGGCGCGGCTCGAAAGCTGCGCGTATCGAAGAAACAGCACTGGTACCGAAGCGCGCGCGTGGTGGAGCGACTAGAACCCCCAGAGTGCTCCATTCGACCTGCGTTAGGCCTCTTGCTCTCCCGCCACTCCCGCCCCCAGCGCCCACACAGACGTTCGTCCCCTGTGGGGGCAAAGGCGGTACATCGTGGCTGCGCGCTTCCACGTACCAACAACGGCGATGATCGCAGCGACGAAGAGGAGGGAGCGAGAGAAAGCCATTGTGGTGGAGTGAGGACAGCCGAGCGGTGCGTAACAGAGCGATGCCGATGGCTGCAAACGGGCAGCCTTTGTACACTCTCGAACCTAGGACTTGAGCCCCCCTGCACGCGGGAGGGGAACAATCCAGAGCGCACGATACAGGGAAACACGGGCAGAGCGCTACCGTCATCGGCTCAATCCGACAAAGTCGTCGTAGGAGGCCGTGCTCTTTCCCCCTTCGCCTTTGCCTCTTCCCCCCCCCCCCCTCCCTGCAAGCATCCCGGGGCGATCATCCCTGCGTTCGCACGAGAGTTTGTGCTCTTCGTCGCACGTCCGTCTCCCTCACCCACGATATCAACGATTTGCGCGAGAATATGCGCAAATTGCGTTCGAAACGCACAGCGAGGGGGCTGCGCGTTGCGGGCCAACCCTACCTACAGGACACTTGGAATCTGCGCGCACCACCATGGTGGCGTGACGCAGCAGTCCCCGGCGAGTCGCTGGGCGCTTCCACGTTGTTGAGGCCAGTTCATTCCACTTTGCTGTGCTCTGGGATCAACGCATAAAACGGTCTGGCAGAAACAAACGCGTCAACGCGGATGTCCCTTGCGAGCCAACAAACGTTCTGACATCCAATCCCCCATTGCTTTCCGGATTCTGCTACACTAGCAGATGAGGAATGGCTCCAACGACGCAACCAAGCGAGCGTGCTTCCACCCCAACTCTGCCAAATGGTACCCCGAGCTCGAGACGCACTCACCGTTTCATCCGCGGGGGTAACATCGAGCGTCGGTGACCGCGGTGGGAATTGCCAGACCTCGTTAAAAAAAACGCCAAAGACCGAAACGCAGCCTCGTCCCAAACGGGTCGCGATCTCGCCCAGACCAGTCAGAAGGGTCGTGATAAGGACGCCCAAAGAAGAATTAAGCGCGGGGACCGCTCCGGTGACGGCGTCCAGCAGGCTCGGCCACCGCTCGGCGGCGGCCAGCAGGGCACGGCGGCGGTGGGCCGCAGCTGCGAGGCGAACGCGGGAGAGGGCCATCGGGCGGTGGGCCGCAGCTACGAGGCGAACGCGGGAGAGGGCCATCGGACGGTGGGCCGCAGCTGCGAGGCGAACGCGGGAGAGGGCCATCGGGCGGTGGGCCGCAGCTGCGAGGCGAACGCGGGAGAGGGCCATCGGGCGGTGGGCCTCCGTCGGGCGAACCGCGCGACCCGCGACCGGTGGTGCCGCCCCGCGATCCTCAGGGAGGAGGGGGGCGTGGAGAGACGTCGGCTGCCCGTCCAGAGGGCGCGCCTTTGCGCGCTCGCTCGAGCCTGCAAGGCACCATCCGCCCGTCGCCCCCACCTACGCCGCACCTTTGAGCTCGGGGCCGTTGCGCTCGTCCGCCAAAGCGACGCCTGCGGGGGCGAGGGGGGGCCGGGTCGGCGTCGGCAAGACGGAAACGCTTCGGGGAGACGCGGCGGCGGCAGCGACGCCGGCGGGGGCGCGAGGTACGAAACTGGGGGAGAGGAACGCCAAGGGCGTCTGATCGAATGCCGCTCGACGCTCTGCGCCTCGAGCGGCATTCGATCCGAGCGCGTCGACGCATGCGATCCGAGCGACCTCCTTTTCTGGGCTGCGAGGCGCCCGACACGCGAGCTCGCGCGAGTCCCCGCGCGCTCTCTTTCGTCGTTCGGTTTCGTGACGCCCGCCGGGACCCGCGCCTCCTCCCGCTCGCCCGGGGGGCGTGCGCAGGGGGCAGTCGACGCCGCGGAGAGAGGCCGGGCCGCGCGGGGGCACGAGGGCCGAGCCGCGCGCCGTCGCTTCGCTATCGATGGCCTTTGGCAGTTCTCTCGTCGCTCCCCGGCGACGATCCCGAACGCGCTTTTTCACCCCTTCGCGTATCCGCGCCTTTCGACGCTTTCGCGCCCACCGCCCCGCCTCTCCCCCCCGGCCGGCGCGGCGGCTTCGTCGCGGCTTCTGATCGCGCGGTCCCGGCAGGGCAAAGGCGGCGGGGAGGAGGGCGAGGAAGGCGATCGCGCGCCTCGCGCGGCGGACGCCGCTCCACCCACCCCCGGGCATTACAAGCGAAAACGCCCGCCGATCGCGGGCGCCGTGCGTCGCCGTCTCTGTCGGGGCACGAGCCGCGGACGTCTCCGCGCGCGCCGGCCGGCGGCCAGGCGACGCGCGCCGGCCGCGCGCGCCGCGTCCGAGGCCCAGCGCGACCTCCCTGCCGCCTGCTTTGGCCGCCAGCTAATCACTTTACGGCCTTGGCGTAGGTAGCTCCGCCGGCCCCGCCACGGCCCCTATCGACGAGCTCGGCGAGCGCTCCGGCCGCGGACCCGTCGTCGCATATCGCGCGATTTGGACGAACGAGCGAGGGCCGTGTCGTTTGGTGCACGGTTGAGCGGCGGTGCTCGGTCCTTTTGCCTTTGCATCCGCATCGTCACCATCTGGAGAGCGCCCGTCGGGATGTTCGCCTCGGCAACTCCGCTCGGCGTCGCGTGTGGAGCATCCACGAGCGCAACACCTGCGCATTCGAGACTAGAGTGGGGCTCGTTCGCTTTTGGCAAAATGCGCAACAGCGGCGAGTGGAGCAAAGGGTGCGGTCCTACGCTCAACGAGGCGCACGTTTCTGCGAGTTGACGGTGCTCTGCCCCGCGAGCCTCTCGAATCTCGCGCAAATCGCTTTCTCCTCGAGCAGCTGCTTCGAAGCGTAACGCAACGCGGTGCAGCCAAGCGCTGCCGGCTGCCGCGCGAGGCCGTGCGGTCGGCGACGCGTCGCGCGACGTCCGGGGTGAACGTCGAGTTCGGGCGCAGAAAGCGCCCGACTTTACCGCCCGGCCTCGGTTCGTTCCGAAGCTTGCTCTGCGCCGCTCCCCGCTCAGAGCCTGAAAGCAGAGAAATTCGCTTTTGGGGCGCACACAACGCGGCATCGTGGAGCGTTTGCCTCTGCGTTTGCGGCGCTTCGAAGCGCGCGCCGCACGCACGTTCGCGGGGAGGCGAACCCCGGGAGATGCGAAAAACCAAAGGAAGGCTGCGACCCTAGCCCCATAATCGCTCTGGAACGTCAGTTTACGCAGCGCATCGCCACCGCCTCGCCACCGCCGCGGCTTGACCGAGCGCCGGAGGAGCTCGGCTCGCGTTCAGGAGCTGCGACGCTGAACACTCGCCCTATGCGGCCTCTGCGAACGTTTGAGCGCAGCGGTTCGTTGCGACGGGCCCACGAAACGTTCGAAACGAAGATGCGATCTGCCATTCGGGGATGGTGCGCTGTTTCCCCCCTCTTCCCCACGGCCGCGTTTCCGAATCGGCAACCTTCGCCGCGAAACTGGCGCGCCGCGCCGACGCGGACACGCGTCGGTGGCCAACCTCGGCGTCGCGGAGCCTGTGCAGGCAGGGTACTCTGATCACGCAAGCTAGATCTGCCGCTCGAATCCCAAATCTTTGCTTGTCGCTGTTCTCGGTAGCGCAAGGGCGGAGGGTTGACCGCGGCGATGGCGGCCTCGTCGGACCGAGGGGCAGTACGCCAGGGGCACCGCCACGCGTACGACGCCGCGAGCCTTCTTTCCCAGGACGACACGCAGGGGGGGAGGAAAGGTTTGTTCGCCCTTTCCCGCGCCCGTTCTCGCATTCGACCCTGATGACGAGACACGAGCCTTGGGTGCATAAAATCGAGCTGTGCGCGCTCCTCCGGCATCCATCGATCGGTCCGACTCTTCGTCCCGCCTTGCCTCCGTCTCGACACCATGTCTGCCTTCCGCTCGATCCTCCTGCTGCTCGCTCTCGTCGCCGTGTTCGGTGCGTTGCCGCGTGCGACCGGGGTTCTGGAGCATTTGTGTTGGGGTTTTCGACGTTTTTTTGCGCCCCAGGATCGCCGAGGGGTCGTCGTGCGTCTGCGCCGGCGCATCCGTCCATTCGTCCGTTCGCCTTTTGTTTCTTCCCCTCCCGAGCCTCTCCTCTCCTCTCCCCCCCCCCCCCCCCCCCCCCCCCCCCCCCCCCCCCCCCCC
>PEIA01006871.1:12937-24253 GCA_003613005.1 Prototheca ciferrii
TGCTCGAGCTTTCCGCTTCGCGCTGCCGCCGGTCGTGCATGGCGACATCGCCTTCGCCCTCGCCGTCGTCTGTGTAGGCGTCCGACCCGTCGTCCGAGGAAGACGACGGGGACACGGCGTCGGGAGTCTGGGTGGATCGGGCCTTGTCATGATCTCCTCTTTCCATCCCGTCCCCTTGGGCGACGCCGTGGTTGGGGCTTGGGTTGCGCTCGGCGTCCTTTGCGAGCGCCGTTCCCCGTCTGTAGAGCGCGTCGGCGCATCGCGGTTCGGCGCCTTCTCTCTCTTGGCCTTTGGCGCCATCCTCGTCGTCTTCTTCCTCCTCTTCCTGGACAAGCTCGAGGACGCCGAGTGCGATCCAGAGTCCGAGCGCTCTCTTGGCGCCTTGCGCAGAGACACCGAGCTTGCTCGCGAGCCGCTTGAGCCTCCATTCGTTCCTGTCTCGAAAGGACAGCAGCGCCGAGGCTTCGAGCGCGTCGGCCACCACGGCGCGGCGCTCTCCGCCCACCGTAACGTTCAGACGGACGCGGTCGAGCTCCGGAAGCCACATGAGCTTGCGGGGAGACTTGTGCCGGGCGTACGCCGAGGCCAAAAGGTACCTCGACTCTGACACGTCGCGTGGAAAGCGCGTCGGAGCCGTCTCGAGACCCGGACGGGATGAAGGTGCCGCTCCTGCCGTGTGCGAGACGGAGGGAGTCTTGCGAGCTGCTCTGGCGGCTTTCCCCCCGCCGACCGAGGCGCGCTCTTCGTCGCTGTCGGCGTCGGCGTCGTCCGCCCTTGCAGTGGTCGCGTTGATTCGGCCGTCCTTGCTTTGTTCTTCGACCTTGCCGGGCTCTGGAAGGCTTCCCTTGGGCCAGAAGAGGCGCGAGAGGATGGTGAGATGCGTGGCCTGGAGCGCTTGCGCTTTGCGTGCCGTGACGGAGGCGGTCGCGTGGGCGCCTCGGCTTTCGAGCTCTCGTCCGTATCTCTCTCGGAAGGCCCGTTCTGCGCGCGTGCGACAGACTGCGTCGAGGCGTCTCGAGTCCTCCGCATCGCGCAGCATGACCATCGCCTCCCCGAGCGGCGCGTCGCCAAAGCGGGCGCGCAGCAGCTCGAGCGTACGCTGCTCGCGGGGCAAAAAGCGCTCCGGGTCCGTCAGCAGCGTCGACGCGAGGCGGAAGCGATACGCGTCAAAGAAGCGATCGCGAGGACCGAGCGAAGATAGGAGCACGCGCACGGCGTCGGGAGGAGGGGGCCGAGAGCAGCTGGTCACGCACGGAGAGCAGATCTCGGCCGACGAGCAAGGCGGGCCGAGAGACGGCAACGGTGCGCTTGCAGCGAGAAAAGGGGGGGGCGCGCACCCGAACGCGTTGGGCGAAAACGTGTCGACCCCCGAGGGAAGACAAGTCGACGAAGCAAAAGGGTCGCCAACCGCAGTGACCAGGCCCTTGGCCTTGGCCCACTCTGCCTCGGCTTCGACCGCAGCCCAGACTTCTCGAAGCGCACGGGCGGCCGACGCGTCGCCCTCACCGGCGCCGGCGACCGACAGCATCGATACCGTCGGAGCCGGCTGCACCGCCGCCGCCGCACGCAGGGCCGCCGACGAAGAGACCGCAGGGCGGCGGCGCGACGCGGGACCGCACTGGTCGGCGCCGCTGCCGCCGGGCACCCCCTGCCGAGGGTCTTCGCACGCGTTCTTGTCTCCCTTCTTTTCTTCCTCGTTCTCCCTCTCGTCCTCGTCTTCCCCAACGCGGTACCACGGCGTCGATCCCGCGTCGGCGCGTCGGCGCGCTTTGCCGCGCTCCCGAGCCCGCACCTCCCGCCTCGCCTGCGAGGCGGCAGCCCGCTCCATCAGCGGCTCTTCCTCCTCCTCCTCCCCCTCCTCCCCTTCCTCCTCGTCATCCTTCTCGTCCTCGTCGTGATCCATCGGGGTGTTCGAATCATCGTCGCATCTCACGTGGCCGACACGGCTGGCGGGCGGCGCCCTGAGACTCCAGCCGAGCCCGCCCAGAGACGGATGCCCACCACCACCGCCGCCGCCGCCGCCGCCGAGGGCCGCCTCGACGGCCGCGGCCGGGGCATCGCGGCGGCCTCGGAGGTAGCGGCCGACGACCTCGCGCGCGTCGCGCGAGGCGAGCCCAGAGGGGTCTGCAGACCTGAGCGCGCCCGCGGCGCCGACCAGCACGCGGGCGACGTCCGCGGACGAGGCGCCCGGGTGCAGCAGGCGCCGGCCCGCGTCGCGGGCAAAGGCGCGGGGCGCCAGCCGGGCTGCCCGGGGGTCGCGCGCTGCGAGGCCGCGCAACTCGCGCAGGTGCCGCCGCGACGAGGGAAAGTCGACGCAAAGATCGAAGATGCGAGATGCATGTCTCTTGGCTGCCTCGAGACGAGCTGCAGACTGCGCCGGTCGCCACGCGCCGATCGATGCGCTTCCCGCACGCACCCTCGCCGGCGGGGGCGATCCGGAGGCGGCCTGGGCCGCCGCCTGGCCGGGGAGGCCGGCGGCGCTGGTGACTGGCGAGGCCCTCGAAAGCGCCCCGTCGCGGTCGGCGGCCGAGGCCGTGCCGTCCCGCCCGGCACAGAGGCCGACTTGGAAGTCGCACTTGGGCCACGAGGCGTCCTCCCGACCGCTCGAGCCGCTGCGCGTGGCGAGCACGATGGCGACGACGACGTCGCCGCCTTTGCCCGCGGCGCGCTCTGCCCGCCTTCGGAGGCCGGGCCCCTCGGCGTCCCGCAGGGCCTCCCGAGCTCTACGAGTCGACGTTCTTGAGACGGCCAGAGCTGCGGAGCGCGCCGCGAGAGATGCCAGATCCAGCGTAGCAAGCGCGAACGCCACCTCGCGCACTCTGACGCCGGCGGGAAGCGACGCGGCACGGCGGAGGAAACGCGCCGAGAGCGCGTGCCCGGACCGCGGCCCCTCCGAGGCAGCCCGCCCACCCACGCCTCGAGCCCCCGTCGTCTGCCCGTCTCCACGCGTTCTCTGGTTTCCGCCCTCTCTCCCTTCCTCTTCGTCGCTGGTTTCCCACCCAGACGCGTCGCTCGAGTCCGAACTCTCAGAGTCGCCGAGCCCGAGATCCTCGCCCTCGCCCTCCTCGTCCTCGTCGCCCTGGCTCTCCCCGCCAAAGGCCTCCTTGGCAGCTCCGCCCTCTGCCAGCTGCAGGTCCAGGCGCGCCGCCTCGGCGGTCCAGAACGCCTCGAGCATGGCGGGGAACTGCGGAACGGCCCGGAGCAGCGCGCTCGAGATCGCGTGGGGCGCCAGCGGCGCTATAGCCGCCGCGGCTCCCCTGGCGGCCGGCTCCGAGCCTGGCATCCCGCCGGCCGAGTCCGGATTCCGCCGATCCGCCGCAGCGGCCAGGCTGAGCAGCGACGACCGCAGCAAGTCCTCCCAGCGCCGAGGACGCTCAGAAGCCTCCATGAGAAGTTCGATCGCCGGGAGCAGCGCAGCAGGGCAACCACGGAGCGGATCCGGCACGAGCCGACGCGAGCGGGCGCAAGCCGGGGCCGCGGCGGCGCCTCGACCGTCCAGCGAGGCAATCTCGCGGAGGCCTGCCTCCCAGTCGGCCATATCGCGCGCGCGCGCGCCCTCGCCGAGGGAGCGGGGTAGGCTCTCCTTGCGGGGTTGCACCGGCCCGGTCGCCCAAGCCCGATTTGGCCACACTCCCAGGTCGACGCGCGCGAAGCGAAACAAGGCGAGTCGCGATCGCAGAGGATCGCGCGGCCCCGGCGCTTGGCGCGCGGGCTGTCGAACTGCCGCGGCGGAACGCCGCTCCGGCTGCGCGTCGCGATCCACGCGCTCGCGCGATGCGTCGGGGCCATCTTCGAACGTCCGGTTGGGCCAGTCCTGTGGCCGCGTCGCCGCGGCGCGCGCGCGCGCGCGTTGCCGGGCTTCCCGATCTCCCCGCGCGCTGTCGGCGCCCCGCGCGCTGTCGGCGCGCGCGCGCCTTTTTTTTTTTTTTTTTTTCGCCGAGGCGGGTCGCCGCTTGCGCGCCGCGAGCCGTACGAGGGGCGCTCGCATGCGTACGCGTCGCGCCGCGTGCTTTCCGATCGAGCGATCGAGACGCGGGCCGCCGCATTGGGTGCCCGCTCGGCATCGCGAGCGGCCCCTCCGTCGGTCGGCAGACTCAAACCAAGGGCAGAGGGCGCTCGCCGGCCGCACGCCCCGGCGTGGCTTTGCCCAAGATGGGGGATCTCATGCAGCAGCTTCCGCAGGTGGAGTCGATGTGCCACGTGCTCTACAACTCGCAGGTACGAAGCGGCGGGATTGTCGCTGCGGTCCGTCGTCGTCGTTCGCGGCGAGAGCCGAAACGGAAGGAGGCGGGGGGGCGGGTGGAGGCAAGGGGGAGGGGTGGGACGGAGAGGCGCTGCAGAGCGTGGAAAAGTTTGCTCGCCGGTCGCTGTAGGGCCGTTGCGGCAGGGGGGGAGGGAGAGGAGGGGGGGGAAGCGGGGAGAGGTATGATCACACTTGCGGCTAGCTCGGTCCTGTCGTCTGTTTGAGGATTACAGCACCTCCGAGGCGTCCCCGAGACGTCCACCCATGCCTGCGTCGTTTTCTCTGTGGCCTTGATGCAGAGGCAGAACTGGCTGCTGCAGCGGTGGCAAAGGTCTGTCTTCTTCCCCCCCCCCACTCTTGTGGTTTTCTTCCTCCGACCGCACCGTGTCTTCCTCACCTCGCACTGTTTCGTTGCAGAGTCGTGTTGAACGCGCGATGGCCGAGGAGGCCTTGTCTCCCTTTTCTCGTTCTCCCGAGTACGTGCCGTTGTGTCATGCGATCTTGGAGGGTTCGTCGAGTCCGTACGCGCACATGGTCGCCGCGCTGTCGCTCGGGCGGCTGAGCTCCGAGGGCCGCCTGAGCGCTTTGCAGCGCGCGTCGGTTCGAGACCGTGCTCTGCGCTGCCTGGATGCTCGCGGCGAGTCGTTTGCGCCCTTTGTGAGCTCGGCGCTGGCTGCCGCTGTGGCTTCGTTGGCTCGAGCCGTCGAGGAGGAGGCGGCCGAGGCTCGCCAGTCGAGGGCCGGGGCGTCGCCGGACGAGGTCCGAGCGGCGTCCGCGCTGGCGTCCGAGCAGGGCTGGGAGTCGGTTCTGCGCGCGGCGGCCGCGATCTGCGACCTGGGCGCGGCGGCCGAGTCCGAGGCCAAGGTCGCGGTGGGCCTCAGGCTCGCCAAGGCCGTCGTGCAGGAGGCGTCCGCGTCCCCGCCTCCCGGGGCCGCCGCCACGGGCGCCCGGCATCGCCGCGCCTCGGTCGCCTGCCGCGATGGGTCGCTGCTGCTGGCCTTTCGCCTCGCCCTCGGCGTCCTCGCGGGCGTCGTCCCGGACGGCGCCCGAGGCGACGCCTGGGCGAGCGCAGCGCAAGACTGCACGAGGACCGTCCGGACCGGCGAGGCGGGAAACCTGCGGTGCGCCGCGGCCGTGCCCGAGGGCCTCTTCCTCTCGCTCTTCCCGGCGCACGAGACATACGGCGGAAAGAGCGCGGCAGAGGGCCCGCAGGTCGGGTCTGCCGACCTCACAAACGCCTCCTCCCCCGTGCCCGAGGCCCCAGGTGTCCCGCCAAGGCTGCTGCACTCGTCGCGGCTCGTCGAGGAGGCGCTGCAGCTCGCGCACGCGGCGCTCTCGTTCCCCTTTTCCTTTTCGCCGCTCGAAGACTCGGCGGGAGACGCCGAGGCGGCCGCCTTGCATCTCCCGGGGCCCTGGCGAGCCGCCGTCGAGTGCGGTCGCGTCGTCCAGCTGCTCGCGTTCGTAGCGGGCTGCCGATCCAGCGGAACGGCGGGCGGCGGGGCTATTGCGGGGGGCGGATCCGGAGGCGGTGCTGACGCCTATGGCGCGTCGACCACGCCGGGACGGCCGCCGTTGCCGCCGTCGTCGTCAGCTTCCTCGCCCTCGCCCGCGCCCGCGCCCCCCCCGACCGCGGCGGCCTCGGCGCTGGCGTGCGAGTGCCTCGCGCGTCTCGCGGGCACCCGGCGTTCGCTCTACTCGTCGGACGCGCGTCGGCTGCGCTGCGTCGCGCGGTTTCTGGCCGTCTCGTACGCGATCGCGCAGCAGCCATCGCTCGTGGGCGACCACGGCGTCTACCTCTCTCTGTGCCGGCTCCTGGGCCGTCTCAAGGCCGGCTGCCAGCTCGGAGACCTCGCCGCGGCAGGCGAGCTCGAACGCACCTGGACGGACGACCCCTCGATGCAAACGAGCAGAGGACAGGGCGGCGATAGCAGCACGAACGGCGTGAACGGCGTGAACGCCATGAACGCCATGAACGCCATGAACGGCACGGTGGGCGCTGGCGCCTCTGGCTCCCCCTCGGCGCGGCTGCGCTTTTCGGCCTCCGTCTCCTCCTCCCCGGCCCCCGTCTCTCTGGAGACGTGGCTCGAGACCGTCAAGGCCATGACCGTGGCCTCGCTGCGCGCCTGGTCCTGGGCGGGTCCCGGCGTCGGCGTCCTGCTGCGCCTCTGGGCGCGCCTCTCGTCGGCGGCGCCCTACGCCTCTGCGGCGCCGCCGCCCTCCTCCGCGGCCGCCTACGCGGCCGCCTCGCCCGCGGCGCGGGCCGCCGCAGCCGTCGAGCGACACGTCGCCGACGTCGCCGAAGCCTACCTCGCCTCCAGGGCTGACGCCGCCCGCGTCTCGGCCCAACAGAGCGCCTCCGCGGCGGGAGGGGTCGGAGAGGACGGCGAGAACGAGGACGGCTGGGCCGGCGACGGGGACGACGACGACGACGACGACGACGACGACGACAACGCCGGCAATCGTGGCGGCGACGTCATCATCCGTGGAGACGACACTGACAACGACGCGTCCAATGACCACGCCCGCTCGCTGACGCCGTCGTCGACGCCGCGCTCAGACCTCGGAGGAGCCACTCCTACGACGCCAGGCGCCGCGACGGCATCTGCTTTGTCGATGCCCTCCGCGTCCTCCGCCGCCAAGCCGTCTTCGCGCCGGCGCGGCGTCAAGCCTTCTTCGTCGGCCTTTTCGTCCTCGACGTTTCCGACTTTGTCGCCGTCGGACGCGATCGAGGATCCCCTCGAGCTCGAGGAGTCGTCGCTGGGCGACGAGCTCGAGTCGCTGCCGCCCATCTTCCGCCTCGCCGGCGGACGGGCCGTGCAGACCCTCGTCCGGGAGCTGGACGCCCGGCTCGGCGAGCTCTGCGCCGCCGGCGCCGCGCGTCTCGTCTTCCTCGCGCAGACCAACTCGCTGGATATGGGAGCCTTCACCGGAAGCCTCGCGCAAGCCGCGCAACGGCAGCGAGGTCCTGGGCTTCCCCCTGGGGCCGGGGAGATGGCCGATCGCACGGCCGCCCGCCCGCCCGTGGCCGCGCAAAGACCCTTTGCGTTCCTTGAGCCGTACGAGCCGCCCTACCCTCCGGCGTCTCCGCGACTGCAGGCGCTCGCGGACGAAGCGCGACGACGCCTGCCGAGTCTGCTGGAGCGCACCGGCCTCACGTACGAGGCGGCCATCCGGCTCTCGGACCGCACTTCCCCTGAGCGTCGACTCGCGGACGCGCGCGCTGCCTGGGCCGTGCGCGTCGCCGCCGCTGTCGTGCGAGGACGCGCCGGCGCCGCCGCCGGGCCCGGCGGCGCATCGCAAGCCGAGGCCGCCGACGGAGAGCTCGCGGCTCGAGCCGTCGCCCTCGCTCGCGAGGCCTTTGGCATCGAGGGCGGCGCTTTTGGGCTCGAGCTCGCGGGCGTCGGTGGACGCATCTTCGGACACGAACAGAATGAAGGCAACCAACCTCAAACGCACGCTGATCTTCCCCTCGGCGGCGAAGCGGCTGCAGGAAACGCAGGACTCGCAATGGGGGGAGGTCGCCTCTCGTTTGGAGCCGAAAGAGTGTCCGCCTCCGCGTTTCCGGCCGACGCCTCGCCGTCGCCGTACGGGACGCCCTTTGCGGCGGGCACGCATCGTCCCACGTCGCCTTCGGACGACATGGACGAGATGCAGCCCTCGCCTGAGATGCACGTCTCGCCAGAGATTGGCTTGTCGCCGCCCGTCTCTGGCGCCCCGAACGGGGCGACGCCTCGACGGGGCGCCGACGGACTCTCCGCTCCCGCTCTCCCCAACGCCTCCCTCCACGGTCCTCCAGTTCCCGCGAGCGTCGATCAAATTGCTGCGGCCTCGCAGCGCGTCGCGCGCGCCTTGCGCGCCGGCGGGGCGCTCGAGCCGGGATCCGGGCTCGGGTCGATGCACGGGCAGTCTGGGCAGTCCGCCTCTGCATCCTTTCCCCCGCCCGCCGTCCCGTCGCCGTGTTTCGTGCACGCTCGCACGCGTGCATCTCGTCGTGTTCAGCTTGCGTGTTTGTCTTTTTTCGAGTCGTTTCGGCGCGCCTACGTCGGGGAGCAGGCGCCGAGCAGCGGCGAGGGCGCCTACGGGGTGCTGCGGTCGCGGCTCCCCGGCGCGGACGGCGCGCGAGGCGTGCTCTCTGAGGCGCTGGCGTGCGTGCAGTCTGCGCTGCAGCGCCCCCGAGCGCACCCGCGTGTGGTGGACCGCAGCGTACTGCTGCTGAGCGACCTGGCGCGCGGCCACCTCAGCGCACGGGTGCTGCTGGCTCTGCCTGCCGTTCGAGACCTCCTCGACGGAGCGGGCTGGACGGCCTTTGCCTGTCTCCAGGGCCGCCGAGAGGTCGAGGGAGGCTCCGCCACCAACTCGCGGTGCGCCAGCGCGCAAAGCGAACACCGACGAGCCACCCAGGGCGCCTCAGGGCCGGCCAGCACACGGGCGGAAGGTCAGGCGGCAGGGAGCGATGCCTCCGCCTGGGCCAACCCTGCCGCTGCTGCCTCCAACCGCCAGGACGCCCAGACCCCCGGTGCGTTCGCGCGCACCGCGCAGGACGCCTCCGCTTCCTCCTCGGCCTCGTTTTCCCGCTCATCGTTTTCCTTTCTGCCTCGCTTGGCGCCGTGCTCGACGTCGACGCATGTGGCGCTCTTCGAGACGCTCGGACGGCTCGCGTTTGCCGGCGCCGCCGAGGGATCGCGCCAAGCGCTGCGTGTGGCCGCCTTTGTCCGCGAGCTCGACGCCGAGCTGCACGTGCTGGGCGGCGTGCTCGAAGGCGCGGTGCTCGTCGAGCTGGATAGCGGCGGCGGCGGCGGCAGCGGCGGCGGCGGCGGCGGCGGCGGCAGCGGCGGCGGCGGCGGCGGCGAGGATGCCGGTCGCTCGAGGACCGACGGCAGGATGGCCAGTGTCCGTGCCGGCGCGGGCGGGCGCGCCTGGGACGACGGCCTCGACGACGGGCCGCGCGACTGGGGCGACTGCGCGCGGCGACTGAGGGAGCGACGCAGCGAAACGCGCGAGGTCGCGTGGCGATCGCTCCGGGCCGGGTGCGCCGTGGTGCCGCGGGACGTCCGGGAGCGGGCGCGCCGCGAGCAGACCCTGCCCGGTGGCAAGGCGCTCTGGAGCGTCGCCTCGAGTCGGATGGCTGGCGACGTCGCGTCTCGCCCTCTCTCGCCATCCGAGCATGCCGGCGGGTATGCCGATGGATTTTCTTTCCGGATAGACGGCGCTCCGGGTTTCGGCGCCGGCGGCCGCGGCTCGCAGGAGTCTGCTGTCGCCGCCTCTGTCGCCTCGCCACCGCCCTCTGAGCTCTTCGGCGTGGCGCTCACCGCCTCTGGCGGACCCGCGGCCTTTGCCGGTCGCGCCGACGGCTTCCCTTTTCCCCCCACATCTCTCGGCGCGTCGTGTTCTCCGTCTCCGCACGGCACGAGCGGCGTGGGGGCGCTCGTGCGCTCCATGCGGCAGCTGCAGGCCGTGGGCGAGGACGGCGAGGGGGCCGCGGATGACCCGCCGCCCGCCGCCTCGGGCTCGCCGGGCGTTCGTCCATCCGTCTCTCCCAGCCCTGCGTCGTTCGTCTTCGCCCCCCCGCCGCCTCGGTGGCTGTTCGCGTCGGCGCGTCCGGCGCTCTTCCCGGCGCGCGTTGAGGCGCTGCTGCGGGAGCTGCGGGGGACGCTGGCGGCGGCGCCCGACCGGGTCGCCATGGGCCTGCTGCTGCGTTGGCTCCTTCCGCGGCACCTCGCGACGCTCCGACTCGCGCTCGCGGCGCTGCGCGATCGCCCGCGCGTCTTCTGCCAAGGTGTCAAGCTCTTCGCCGAGCTCGCGCTCAACCGGCAGCAGCGGCTCTCCTTTGGCGCGACCGGAGCAGCCGGCGTCGCCATCGCTCGAGAGGCCGCCTGGGTCCTACGGCTGGTCCTCGACAGGGATGCGCACGAAGGAGGCGGGGGGGGACGTGCGGGGTCGGGCGCTGCTCTTGCTGGAGGACGTGGACCCTCGTCGAGTGCGGACGCGACCCGCGGGGACGCGTTCGAAGCAAAGCGGTCTGGCGGAGAACCTTTTGGTTCCTCGCTCGGGCACTCCTTTCCCGCAGGCGAGGCCGGTGCGGATCCCCCGAGGCGCTCGCGGGTCTCGGATCCGTGGCGGGACCGTCTGAAGATCTCCTCGGCAGCGCTGGTGCTGGCGCAGCGGCTTCTGGTGGGCGCCTACGTCCCGCAGTCGTCGATGGCGATGTACGGCGACGCCTCCCTCCCCGGAGCCGTCGACGCAGCCGTGCGCCTCGCGCTCGCGATCGAGACGCCCCTCGGGGACCTCGCGTGCTACCCCAAATTCCTACGCGCCGCGCTGCAGCTGCTCGACGCGGCGATGCCCTCCCAGGGCCGCGCGCTCGCGGCGCTCGGCCCGGACGCCTGGGCTCGCGCCGTCGACCTCCTGGTCGTCGGTCTCGCCGCCCCAGACCCCGCCGCCTCCTCGGCCGCCGCGGGAGCGCTCGAGGGACTCGCAGAGTGGTGTCTTGAGGTCATGGAGGCCTGCGACGCGCGCGCGGAACGCGAACGCGTCGCGGGGGGGCGAACACCCTCCAAGGAAGTCGCGGGCGTGGGACCCTCCTTTGGTGCCTCGATCACACCCCTCGCCCCATGCTTCATCGACGCCTTGCAGCCCGGCGCGCGCATCGACTGGGCGCCCGGAGGCGGCGTGGCGCCCGCGGACTGGGGCCCGTTCGCGGTCGACGGCTCCGACGATCCGCTCGGGCTCACGCCTCTGGGGCCCTGCACGCCGAGGCCGTCGGAGATGTGTGCCGCGGCCGCACGCCGCCTCGCGGCGGACCCCGTCCTCCTGCCACGGTGTCTTTCCTTCTTGCTCCAGGCAGCGCTCTCGGACGACACGATGGCGCAGTGGTCGCACGGACGCGCCCTGCTGCCTCTCTGTCTCCTGCACCCGCCAGGCGTCCAGACGCTCGTCCGGACCGCCCTCGAGCGCCTCGCGCCAGAGCGCAGACCCGCCGCCCAGACCGCCGTCGAGAGGATGCTCGCCTGTCTTCGCGAGGGCGGCGGCCTCAATTGCCGCAGACGGGACGGCTTCTCGCACGCGCTCGCGGC
>PEIA01006882.1:13772-24158 GCA_003613005.1 Prototheca ciferrii
GAGGGCACGTACGCCGGCCAGTACATCTACTGCGGCAAGCGCGCCAAGCTGACCATCGGCAACGTGAAGCCCCTGGGCGACCTCCCCGAGGGTACCATTGTCTGCAACGTCGAGGAGAAGGCCGGCGACCGCGGCGCGATTGCCCGCGCCTCGGGCGACTACGCCATCGTCGTTGCCCACAACGTCGACGCCGGCGTGACCCGCCTGAAGCTCCCCTCTGGCCTGAAGAAGATTGTGCCTTCGACCTGCCGTGCCACCATTGGCCAGGTCGCCGGAGGAGGCCGTACGGAGAAGCCCATGCTCAAGGCCGGACGTGCCTACCACAAGTACCGCGTCAAGCGCAACTCGTGGCCCAAGGTCCGTGGTGTGGCCATGAACCCCGTGGAGCACCCCCACGGTGGTGGTAACCACCAGCACATTGGTCACGCCTCGACCGTCCGCCGCGACGCGCCCCCGGGCCAGAAGGTCGGTCTCATCGCCGCCCGCCGCACCGGTCGCATCCGCGGTACCCTCCTCAAGGCCGACAAGGACTAGGCGGAGCCACGAGCCCCACCCCCGGCCGACGACGCGAACGCGCGCGCGAACGCACGCGCTTTCCAACGCGGAATGGCAACCGCGCGCGCACGCGACGCCAGCCGTGCAAGCACGGAGGAAAACGATCAGAGTGCCAACACACGCAGAGAGGGCGAGGGCTGAAGGGGGGGAAGATGCGCACAGCGCGAGGTTGCGTTGCGCGCTGAGAGTACGTAAGAGAGCGTCGGCCACTGGGTGGGGGCGCGTTGAGAGTACGTAGGAGAGGAACGACGAATGCAGGCGAGGCTTGAAAGGGCGAACGCCGTGGGGTAGCCTGATCCGAGGGGGCGGATCGCGCGAGTTCAAACAGGAGCGATGCAAGCAAGGCATGCGCGAGCAAGGCGAACGTGAACGAAACGAACGTGAGCAAAGCGAGCAGCGCAATCCGGGATGAAAGTCCCTGCAACGAGCCCAGAGCGGTGCCTTTTCTCGTCGAGCCACCTTGCCCCGGCCCCTCTCGCGTCCCTTTCCTTCTCGCCTTTTTTTTCTTTTCCCTCCTTCTCCTCCTCCTTCTCCTCCTCCTCCTCCTCCTCCGTTCTCCCCCCTCTCTCGTTCTTTCTTCACCATGGAGCGTCGAACGAAAGGCTTGCACGCAACGGGGGCTGGTCGCGCGGGAGCTCGAGGCCGCGGCAAGGGTGCGCGAGGCAGCCTCAAGGCGCGACGGGGGCGCGGCCCCGACGAATGGCGAGGAACGTTGAAGAAGCAAAGCGCGCGAAACGACGTGGGGCCAGGGGTGAAAGGCAAGAGCGGGCAGAGGCGAGGGAGGAGCCGCGAACGGAAAAAAGGAAGAGTGGGCAGAGGAGAAGCGCGAGGCAGGGTGGCGGCGAAGCGGGGGAGAGCGATGACGGCACAGCAAGGATCGAAAAGAAAGCGGAGGAACTGGCCAAGGCGAGTATTTCCCTTGGCAAAAGTGTGCTCAATACGGGACGTTTTTCGGGAGCTTGTCGTTGATGTTTCTCCGCAGCGCGACGTCGATCCAGCGTGCGTTTTGCTTGCGCACGACCCGGTCTGCGCGTCTCTTTTCGAGAACGTCCTGGGAGGGCGCGCACTCGATGGCGAGTCGTCTGTACTCGCGCAGCACGCGCGCGGCCGAGGCGCCCGCGTGCGTCTCGCCGAGCTTTGGCCTCTGCTTGTAGTAGCGTGCAAACTCGCGCGTGCCGAGCGTGCGCGTGCCCTGGCCGTCGGCGCGCGGGATGGTGAGTTCGTACGCGGCTGCGGCCGAGCCCGTGGTAGACGCGGCCGCGTCCAGGGCGGTGATCAGCGCCGAGGGCGCCGGACGGGCCCTCGACGCAGCCACGGACGGGGCAGAGGCGTCGCCCATCGCTTCTTCCTCGCCTTGGTCGTCTTCCACCTCTTCGTCCCCGTAGTTGTAAAAGTCTTCGTACTCTTCCTCGTTGTCGTCGTAGAGCATCTTGCAGTTGACGCGGTCGATCATGTGTCTGCGCACGGCGTGCAGAGAGCGGAAGCGCTTGGCGTTGGGGTCGAGACCCGAGGCGTAGAGGGGGATGTGTCCGGCCGCAAGCTTGGCACCCAGGTACTTGATCAGACCCTCGGGGTCGACGAGGTACTCGGCGTCGGGAACGTAAAAGCCGTACGTCTTGTGCATGTACACCAAATTGGCCTCCAGAGACTCGGACACGTGCTCGTCAAACAAAGACCGACGCACGTCCCAGTCCACCTCGGAAATCGCATCCTCATCCGAACCAGACGCAACGGCATTCTCACCAACACCATCCTCATCAATGGCATCGGCGTCGCGCGAATTCTCCGCATTCTCCGCTTTCTCCCCTTCTTCTTCGTCGTCGTCGTGGTTCTCCTCATCGTAGTCCTCCTCGGACGCAGTCTCCCACTCAGAGTCGTCGTCCTCGCCCTCGCCCTCGTCCTCGCCCTCCCCGGCCCGGCCGCGGCCGCGGCCGCGGACGCCCATGGCAAAGCTCTGCCGGCCGCCCTCCCCGCCGCGACCGCGGCCGCGGACGCCCATGGCAAAGCTCTGCCGGCCGCCCTCCCCGCCGCGACCGCGGCCGCGCGCCTCGCCCCCCTCTCCCTCTCCTTCTCCCTCTCCTTCTCCCTCTCCTTCTCTCTTTTCCAGTCTTCTGCGGTCGTTTTCGGCGGCTCTGCGTGCCGAGGCTTCGACGGCCTGCATGCCTCCCTTGGCGACGAATCCGGGCTGCGGCGCAAAGGGCGCGGCCGCGCCCTCTTGCTGCGCCTCCTCCCCGGACCGCTCGCGGCGGATCGAGACGATCGGCTCAGGCGCAGGGGCGCCGCTCGCCTTGACAAGCTCCTTGTAGCGGTTGGAGCGAACGTACGCCAGGTACGTGTTCTCGCTGAAGAAACGCTTCTTCGTCAGAGGATCCGTCCACACGCGAGCCACGGGCTGCGCAGCAGCGGCAGCAAGCTGCGCCTTGCGAGCTTCGTACCACTCGCGAGTCACCGGATGAAGACCGGCAATCTTACGCTTCAGGTTGTACCTACGGAAAAGGGAGGGAAACAATGCAAGAAAACAACGTGCATACACGCAATGAGAGAGAGACACCCACATAAAAAAAAACAAACCCACCAACGTTGCAAAGGGCAAATGAAGCAGCATTCAAAATCAACAAGAAAGGGCAAACGTCGCAAAGCGCCACTGTCGCCGCAAAGGGACGAGAAGACACCGGAATAAAGTAGCATCCTCGCTCCACGCCGCAACACAACGGCAAAAGGCACGCAGCCTTGCCGGCCCCTCCCCGGCCCCTCTTCCGCCCCTCGCCCTTCCTCGCGCCTCCTCTCGCGCTGCATGCCGCCTCTCCTCCTCCTCCTGCTCCTCCTCTTCGTGCTCCTCGCCCTCCCCGGTGCGTCCGCCGCGCTCGACGCCCAGCCGATATATCGCCTTTCCGCACCTGTGGAAAGCGCTCTTGTAGTGTTCCTGCAGCGAGTCCTTGTCGTGGAAGTACTCGCCGGCCGTCGAGACGTAGAGCCCTTCGTCCGCCATGGCTGCAAAGACCGCACGCGCGGGAGCGCGCCAGGAAGCGACGGGAGGCGCCGAGAAGAAGAGAGGGGGAGGGGGGCGCAGAGCCGCCCGCAACGCTGACCGACTGCGCGGCGCAAGGGACGCGTCGCGTTGCGAGAAATGTTCGAGTGCGCTGGCCGCTCCGAAACGCGGAGCGAGTGGGAACACGGCACGCCGCGCGTCGCCCCCCTGGCCGCCCGACGCGCTCCGCGCGGGCGCGGGCGCTCTGCTCCCCCCCCGCCTCCGCCGCTGCCGCCAGCGCGCTCGGCGCCCCTGGCGCGCCTCCTTCCCGCCGAGGTGGCCACTCCTGAGACGAGCCCCCCCCCCACCCACCCAAGTGGGAACGCGCAGCCAAGGCTCTCTGGGCTTTTTCGCGCACACCCAGGCACACGCCTGCGAAGATCGCTGATGTGCTATCGCGCTCCCACCGCAACCCGTCCGTCCGCGCTCACTTCGTCGTCGCGCCCCACGGTCCGCGCCTTTGCACCCCGTGCCCCGGTCGCCCGCCGCGCCCTCCGCTCCTCCAAAGCAATGGGTCAGCCCAGTGCGCCTGCTCCCGCAGGCATCAAGGAAATCCTGCTTAGCGAGGAGGTCATCCGCGAACGTGTCAACGAGATCGGACGGTGCGTCCGCGGCCACCGCCGCTTGTCGCGCTCGCGGCGGCGCAAGCACCGCTGCATGCCCGCAAGGAGCCCTGACCGGCGCGGGGAGGGAGGAGGCGCGGAGACGAGCCGGAGACGAGCGAGGGGCATCTTGCCAGCCGGCGCCACGCGACTGCGGTGGGGAAGCATCGAGGGCGTAGCAACTCCGACGTTGCCGCGTTGCGAACCGTGTGGGA
This sequence comes from Prototheca ciferrii, assembly GCA_003613005.1. Taxonomy (NCBI): domain Eukaryota; kingdom Viridiplantae; phylum Chlorophyta; class Trebouxiophyceae; order Chlorellales; family Chlorellaceae; genus Prototheca; species Prototheca ciferrii. Next base: position 18,173 of record PEIA01006882.1, read on the forward strand.
AGCATTTCTCATGCAGCGAGCGCCAATGTGTGCCGGTTGCGGCTCGCGCGCCCGCGACAGCGCAGGGCGCGGCGCCGAGGCCGGACGCGAGAAGAAGGGGGGGTGGCGGTGAGGGACCAGTTTGCATGGGGGGGGAGGGGCGGTGAGGGACCAGCTTGCATGAGGGGGGAGGGACTCGAAGGGGCCACCGTCCGGAGCCAGACCATCGGCGTAGGAGAACCGGACGGGACCTCGCCGCGCCGGTTTTTGGTGCGTGTAATCGTCCGCTCACGTGCCTCGCTCCGCCGTTTCCGTGTTCGCTTTTGCAGTCAAATTGCGATCGACTATGCGGACAAGTCTCCTCTGATCGTGTCGACGCTCAAAGGCGCCGTGATCTTCACGGCCGACCTGGTTCGCGCCATCTCCCCGGTCCCGCCGGGCCTCACCCTCGACTTTGTGCGCGCCTCCAGCTACGGGTCTGGCACTACCTCGTCCGGCAAGGTCAACATTTCTGGAGACCGCGACGACGTCCGTGGACGTCACGTCATCCTGGTGCGCGCGGAAGAGGCACAGAGGGAGCGAACGAAAGCAGGCGAGAACGCGGCCGAGGGAGGTGTGTGGAGTGGGTCCCGAGCCCTGTGCGTTGCCTTTGGTAGGGGCTCCTTTCGCGTTGCCTTGTGACGTCCGAGGGTCGGCCCGCTGGGCGCCGAGTCGCGTGCGTAGCCGGAAGTGCCGGTTTCGAATCCCGGCGCAAGCGAGCGCAGAGGGGGCGAGCGTGACTTTCTCGCTTCCGGGGCGGCCGACCCCTTGTGGGAGGGGGGGGGGGCGAGCCGTGTCCGAGCCCCGCCTTGACACCCTCCATTCGCGGCTCAACGTCTCTTTGGGGCTCTTGTGCCCCTTTCTCGAGGGCTCGGGACCGCTCTTCGGGGCCGGCACCTTGTCTCTTCTCTCAGCGGGCGCCTCTCTCTCTTCGTCTCTTCGTCTCTCCAAGGGCCCTGCGCCGCGCTGGAGGCGCGCCTGTTCAGTGCGCGTTTCCTGCGGTGCGGGGCCCGACAGCAGGTGGGTGCGGGTTTGACACCCCGTGCGATAACTGCGGCCTCTACCCACGGTAGCCGAACGATCCTCACGCTCGGAGACCACTATGAAAGGGCTACATTTCCAACTCGGCTGACGCATCTCTGCGCGCCGCGTTCTCTTTTCCCCCCCTTTTCCCATTTTCTCATCCTTTCCTGACCGTCGCTCCGCGCGCTTCTTTTTCACGTCTTCCTCCCATCCCAGGTCGAGGACATTGTTGACACTGGTAACACGGCGGCGGCTCTGCTCAAGTGCTACCGCGAGCTGGGCTGCGCGTCGGTGCAGCTTGCGTCGCTGCTGTCCAAGCCCTCGCGCCGCGAGACGACCGAGGGCGAGCCCGCCTACCTCTGCTTCGAGGTCCCCGACAAGTTTGTCATCGGCTATGGACTCGACTATGACCAGCAGTACCGCTCCCTCCCCTACGTCGGCGTCCTCGACGAGTCGAGCATCTAATCTCGCCAACCCACGAACATGCACATCAGAGCGCGCATGCATGATGACGACGATGCATGATGACGGCCTTTGTGTGTGTGGACTGAAGAGTCGTAGCAGCGGCGTCTGAACATTATGACGAGCCCAACGCACGACGGGCCATGCCAAAAAGCCACGCTTGCTGGCCACAGTGCACAACGGCGTTGTGGTCGAGCGCCCCCGCTGCCCTCGCCGTTTTCTCGCCGCCCTCGCTCCAGCAGCGCTTCCGGTGCCCTATTATGTCCGTCTTCTGATCGTTTCGCCCTCGATCGTTGCCTCCTTAGTGAACCGTCTCTCGTCGGTCTTTTTCCCCCACATTTTCCCACATTTTCCGCCCTGTGGAAGGCACTGCCTTGCAGTCTCTCCACACGGGGGGGGGAGGACACCACCTCCGTCCACACCTCTCCTTCCCCTTTTCTAGCACGAAGACGTGCCACCTCGGTTTTGTTTTTTCTTCGTTTCTTTCCCGCGGCACCAGCTCCGCCTGACGCGAACCTTCTGGAGCACCTGCTGCCCAACCATCGGGGTGGGAGGGGAGTGAAACTCCCCCCGCCAGCTTTTCTTGCATGTGACGCACGCAACCCCGCGCGCATTCGCTAGTCCACGACGAACGTTTCCTCCGCGCATGTCTCGCTCACCCTCTCTCTCTCTCTCTCTCTTTCCATCTCACCACCTTTTCCAGCTGCTTCTTCTCACTCTTCTCCCTGGAATCGCCTCCTCCGCACTGTTTTTTCTCTCTCGTTCCCTTTCTCTCACCCACTTGCTCTCTCCCCTCTTCCCTCTCACGTCGGGTTCTCGCTTTCTCGTTTCTCCTTCGTTTTCCATCCATTGCTCTCCGCCCACCTCCCCCCTCCTCCCTCGTTCGATTCTGGGGCCACGACGCTCCGTGCTTCAGTCGGCGCTGCACCCTTAGCCGTCGTCCTCTCGGTCTGTCGCACCGCCGCCTAGGCCGGACACCGCCACCCATGCCTGCGTTTTCTTCTTCTGCCGCCTCCGACTCGCCTCCGCCGTGGCCTCTGGGAGACTCGTCCGTCTCCCGTCTGGCGCCCCCCTCTCTCCATCCCGCGCCGGCCCTTCTCCGATCTGCGCAAACGGCAGTGCACGCCTGCCGAAGAAGCCTCTTTCGTCTCCCTCGTTTCCTGCGACGCAACAGAGCGAACGTCCGCTCCGAACGCACCGCATCTTCATCACATTGCACGCTCACTTAAGTGCTTGGCTCTGGCTTTTTCGTGCATTTATTCTGTTTTTTTTTTCTTTACCCCTTTTTTTGCGCTTTCCTCTCCACTTTTTTTTTTTTGCCGGTCAACCTCCCTAGCCCCATGCCTTTGCACCATCTCTTCTGCTTTCGCCTCTTCTCTCTGCAGTACCTTTCCCTCCGTTTTGATGCCTCTAACACGCACGCACGGCCAGAATCGATCTTCTTTTTCTGTGCGACGCCATTTCGTTCGACCACTCATCCCGCCTCGTTTGGTTTCAGCGTTACGACGACCGCGTAGCTCCAGAGGGAGGGAGCCACGCCACTTCTTCGCCAAGCGAGGCTGCCGCACAACTTGGCAAACAAAGAAACGAGGAAACCGAGCTTTTCTACCCCTTTTCCTCTACGGTATCGTACGATCGGGTAACTGTGTCGTGGGACAGAAAACCGACACGCAGACACGCAAATCGTTGCAGAGAGCGCTCCAGAAAGAGGCAAACGTTACAGGGCGTTGGAGCGCGTTGGGAGCTGTGCTCCCGAAAACGAAACGATGAACGACAGGATGGAGGGAGAGGTCGACGATCGGCGGTGGGGTGACTCGCCGCATCGCCCCGGTGGAGACCTGAAGGGGAGGATGGGTTCGCCTCGACCAAAGCGGGCGAGGGGCTGAAGATGAAGAAAAACAATGCAACAAGAGAGCGCAACGCCTGGGTGGAGATGTGGAGTCTCGCAGGGGAGTTTGGGGGAATCGAAAGAACGGCAAACCGAGAAAGCAAAGAGCAAGGAGACCAGCCGATCGAAACGGAACGAAAGGAGGCTCGAAGAGCGCAAAATGGCAAACCAAAGGCTGGAGGTGGGGAGTTGAGAGCGAGAGGCGGGGGATGAGAGATGAGAGACTGCCATGACGGCATGCTCGAGGCGAAAGACCGCCACGGCAGCATGATTGAGATGAGCGGCGGCCTAGAACGACAGCGGACTGGAGAGATGCGCCGTTGGCGGTGTAGATCGTCTGCGATTCGACTGGCGTTCTGTGGCTGGAGCCCCCTCAAAGAGAGAGCCATGAGTTCCCTGCGATGCCCGTCCCGCAATCAACAAGCGCTCCCTTGGGCTTGGGCTCGCGAACTTTGACTGCGTACGCTTGCGCTTAGCCGAGCAGGGCTTGGTGCAGCGCGGAGAGGAGTCTTTTGGCGGGAAACCCGGCAATCCTGGCGACTTCGTCCTGGAGCGGCGGCGAGCAGTCGAGGAAGATGGCGAGCCTGTCGCCGTCGAGGATCGGACAGGGCGCCTCGGGAGCGGGCCGCGGCTCCGGTCTGTCGGCCACGAGCGCGGCGGCCAGACGCGCCGGATCCGGCACGGACGACGGCGCCGGGACGGGCGGCGCCGGTGGCGCCGCGCTCGCGCTCGGCAGCTGGCCGTGCGGAAGTCCCGCACCGGCTGCGTTGTGTGCTGCCCCGCCGAGGCCTCGAATTGCGCCGACTGCACCGTTGCTCGCCCCAGCCAAGCCGTTCCTTGCTTCGCCTCCGCCTCGACCGCCGGTGCCCCTGTTTGCGGCGCCTGCAGCCGCCGCGTCTTCGTCCATGGACTGGATGGTTTCAAAGCCGTCCACGGAAGATTCCGCCTCGTCGCCCGGCGAGGGCGGGCGCGTGGACCCGTCCGCCATCGAGAGCGCCGACTGGGGCCTGTCCGAGGACGGCGCGTCCTCGGAGAGTGCGCTGGTCGGTCGAGCGATCACGACGCCCGGGGGCAGCCGCGGGTCTGCCGACGGCGGCGCCGCCCCCAGACCTCCCAGCCAGGCGGCCGGCGTCAGGTCCCAACCGCTCTGCGCGCCCGCAAAGCCCTTCCACGCGCCCCGGCCGGCGACGTCGGCGGTCGCTGGGTGCGCCTCGAGCGCGGTCGCCAGAGCCCGCAGGGGGGCGTCCGAGGCGCCCGCCTGGAGCCGCGAAACGACGCGCACGCCGCCGCCGGCGTCCACGACCACCACGTGCGTCGGCGGCGATGACGACGATGCCGATGGAGACGATGTGGCGAAGGCGGGTCGGACCGAGCCCCGAGCGGCGCCGGCCGTCGATGTGCCCCGATCCGTCGAGGAAGGATGCGAAAAGGCTGCAAACGGCGAGGGAGTCGAAGCAGCGGCGGCGGCAGCAGCACCGGCGGCGGACGCGAACGGCGACGGCGACGACGACGTGACGTCGAGTCCGCTTTCGACGCCAGCCGAAATGCCAGCGCCCCCCGCCGGGGCTCCGCCGGCCCAGTCGGCCGCCTCGAGCACGAGGGTGGCCACCGGGGGTGCAGGCGGCGCTGGCGCGGTCGGGCCGTCGGGCCTCTGGTCGGCTCCGTCGCTGACGCTGCCTCCGCCTCGGGCGGGCAGACTGACGCGGAGCGCGCGCGCGGCGCGCGCGTCCAGCGTTTGCGGTCCCTGGACCGCCCGTCGGGCGGTCGGAGATGCTGGACCGACCCGCCCGAGCGCGAGGTCCTCGTCGACCGAGAAGAGACGGCCGTCCTCGGCCCCTCCGGGGCCGCTTCCTCCGGCGCCAGCCCCCTCGCCCTCGATCTGATCCACGCGGAGGAGCGACGACCGTCCCGCGCGACGCTCCACGCGCAGCACGCGCAGCGCGCCGTCCGGAGCCACTGCGAGGATCTCTCGACCGACCGCCGCGTCTGCGGGGCGCCGGATGCGGAGGGAGGGCGCCGTCTTCCTCGCGACGCTCCCCTCTTCTGTGCCTCCCCACGGCGCCGGCGCCGCCGCGGCCGCGGGGCGGGCGCGCGTCTCGCCGGCGACGGGGCGGACGCCCACGCCGGATTCGTGTCGAACCAGCACCACGCCGCCGCGCAACGAGCACGCGAGCGCCAGGCCTCCGGCGCCCGCCTCCCAGGCCGGCGCCAGGTGCACCACCGGGTGCGGCCAGCGGATCCAGCGCGGCGGAGGCAACCGCCGAGGATGCGCGCGACGACGAGGCGTCATCGCCTCCGCCGCATGTGCCGTCGGCGACCCGACCGCGCTCCGCGAACCCGCACCCGCCGAGACGGCGGCCGAGCCGCCGCCTCGGGCTCTGCCCTCGGGGACTCTGCCCTCGGGGACTCTGCCCTCGGGGGCTCTGCCCCCGCCCACGATGGCGCGCCGGACGTCCCAAAACCCGCCGCCGCGCGACGGGCTGCCGCCCTGCGCTCGCGCGGCCTGGCGCCACCCGAACAGACCCGTCGAGACGCCGCTGGCAGCGCCGCGAGAGGCGGCCTCGGCGCCCGCCGGGCGGCCGGGCGAGCCCGGAC
>PEIA01006893.1:0-11616 GCA_003613005.1 Prototheca ciferrii
GGAGCTCGCCCCCCTTTGCCCCTCCCCAGGCGGGACGCCGAGACCGCTCAGAGCGCCGCGAAAGCTCGCCGAGGGGGCCGGAGACGCGCCATCCGCGTCACACGTCCCAAACCTACCCACCTTGTCCACGCCGACGTCGCCCGTCCCGCTCGTGGACCGCCGGTAGGCCCCTCCCGCCCACCCGCCCCTGGATGCCTCGTCGTCGGCGTCGCCAAACCTCGAGTCGTCTTCCGCCCACCTCTCCTCCTCCGGCGCCTCCGAGGCCTCCGCGCCCCGCTTGAAGAAAAGCTCTCGAAGGCCTAGCTGATCCTCCTCCCGGCGCAGCAGAGGCAAGAGGTAGTCGCGGTGCGGGAGCCGCCGTCCCTCGCAGGCCGAATCGACCACCCAGCTCGGCAGCACCACCGGCGTGGGCGCGCGCGCGCGGCGGTACCGCTCCACCTTTGCGTCGGCGAGCGACATGGCCACGACATGCGTGACCGTTGAGACCTCGTACGCCTCCACGCGACCGCCCAAACCGGCCACCAGACGACGCAAATCCTCAATTCCGGGTTCCGTGTAGCCGTCGACGTAGATCGACACCCCCGCGAATGGCAGCGGCGACGGGAGCCGCGCGCAGGAACCGGCGCGCTCCGCGTGCTCCGCCCCTTTTCCCACGCCCTCGCCGTCCTCCTTCTCTTCTCCTCCGTGCGCTCGCCCGCCCATCCCCAACTCCTCAACCCACTCGTCGTACTGCTGCTGCAGCTTTTGGATCTTGTGCGACATGTAGACGCCCATGCTGCCCCCGTGGTGCCGGCCAAGCGGCACGGGCCCCGAGGACGCATCGGTCCGGTCTCCGCCGGCCCCCGCGCCCTCGGGTCCCGTCTCCGCCTCGCCGGCAACCCCGTCCGTCCCGGCGTTTCGCGGCCGCTCCGAGTGCATCGCAGCTGCGCCGCGGCGGCGCCCACGGCCCAATGGGACCCGCAGAAGAGTCGCGGCACGGTTCTCGGCGCGCTTCGCGGCGGTCGATGTCCGCGGGACGTGTGGGGCGCCCGGCCAGCGCGCCGACCTCCCTCCCCTCCGCGCAGCTTTCGCGCCCGCGCCCGCGCGCGCGCTCTCGGTTCTCGCTCCGCTCCGGGGATGCGAGTGCGCGGGCGCTGGGCAGTCGTGGCACCATCGCAGTCCAACGCGCCACCTCTATTTTTCCATGGTTCTTGGGCTGTGATCTACGGTTTTCAATTGGGAGCGAGCCGCTCTCCAGGCTCGTGGCCGTGGGCGCATCGCGCGCCATGCGCGCGGCGCGCGAGCTGCTGCGCCGGGGCCCGTCCCCCGGCGTCGCGTCGGACGCGCGCTGCGGCGCTGCGGATATCGCTTCAGAGTTTTTGCACGTCGGTCCGCCGTGTTTGCCCGGCGTAGAGCTTTCTCCGTCGTCCTCTTGCCGCGGCGTCGTCCGCGGGCGCGGCGGCGCCGCGCCCGCGGGGCCGTCCCGGAGGGCGCCCGAGCGCCTCGGCTTTGGCAGCCGATCTGAGATCGTTGGGGAGGGCGAGAAGAGTGCGCAGGGCTGCGTGCCGCTTGTGGTCCGACAGGGAGTCAAAGGGGCGGCGAAGGCGGCGTCTTGGCCGCCTCGGCTTTCGAAAAGGCCTCGCGGAGCGTGCGAGGCTGCACTTTGCGGCCTTCCTCCGAGAGCCAGAGGCGCCCTGAGGTTGTTTTCTGCGTCTCCCCCCTCTGGCGCGCCTGTGGCCGCGTCGTCTCTGTTCGCGACTTACTTTTCGTCTTCGTCCCGTACGCTCGCCGGTGGGGGTTTCCGGGGCTTTTCCGCCGTTTCTTCGGGGTCTCCCCCGCTGAGCGTTCTGCCCTCTTCGCCTGGCACCCCGAGGGCCGGGGTGCCTCTCGTTTCTCCTCCGGCGTCGGCGTGCGGCCTGCCGTCGTTTTCCGAGCTCTCTTCGCTGGTGCCTCCGACATCGACGTCGGCGGAGGCCGCGCAGATGGCGTCGCTGGGTCGCAAGCTTCGGGAGGTCCTTCCTCGGACGCCGGCGGGCCGCCGCCAGCTGGCGCTGGCTCTCGCGCGCCAGCGCCTCAAGCGCGTCTACCCCGAGCCCCGGCCGACGCGGTCCGAGCGCGAGTCGGCGCTGGTGCTCGCGGCCCGAGACGGCGTCGGCAGCGCCGCCTCGGACGGCGCACCCGGACCGAACGGCTCTGCCTCCGGCCCCGCTTTTGCGGACGGCATCGACGGCTCTCCGTCCGGCTCCGCTTCTGCGGACGCTTCGGCGTGCGAGCTGCCGAGCTCCTACCCCTCGCGTCCGAGCGCTGCGATCAACGCGTCCGCGTCGCTGGCGGTTCGTCTGTCGTCGTCTCTGGCCGAGAGCGCGTGGGCGCGCGACCAGGCGCTCGCGATCTACCTGCCGCACACGCTGTACGCCGAGGCCGTGCTGTCGTTCGCTGCCTGGATGGGCGAGGCCGCGGCGCGCTCGCCGCGTCTCGACGCCGCGCTCCACGATCTCGAGCGCGCCCGGCGACGCGGGAGCTGGGAATCGCCCGCTTCCCAGAGCGCAAGCGGGCCGGCAGCCGACGGGCTTTGTGCCGACGGCCGCCCCACCTCTTTTGCCGCCCCTCCTGCCTCCTCTTCTTCCTCTTTTTCCCCCACCTTTTCCGCCTCCGCCTCTTCTTCCTCGTTTTCCCCCACCTTTTCCGCCTCCGCCTCTTCTTCCTCCTCGGTCTCTTCGTTGTCTGTGGATCCGGCAGAGGTTTTGTTTCCTCTGTTTGCTCGATTTGCGCTTGCGACGCGTCGCGAGGAGGTGTCTCTGTACCGGGCTCGGTGTTCTGCGGCCGATCTTCGGGCTCCGCACACGTGGTACCCAGCCGCTCGCGCGGCTCCCCCTCGTCGCGTGATTTACCACGCGGGTCCGACGAACAGCGGGAAGACGCACCGCGCTTTGGAGGCCATGACGAACGCTTCCAGCGGCGTGTACGCGGGTCCGCTTCGCCTGTTGGCGATGGAGATTTACGACTCGACAAACCTGCGAGGCACGACGTGCGACCTGGTGACGGGTCAGGAGCGCATCGAGGTTCCGGGTTCGAGCCACGCGGCGTGCACGGTGGAGATGGTGGATCTGAACTCGCCTGTGGACGTGGCCGTGCTGGACGAGATCCAGATGATCGGCGACTCGTGCCGAGGCTGGGCCTGGACTCGGGCGCTCGCGGGGCTCCCGGCCCGCGAGCTGCACGTCTGCGGCGACTCGTCCGCCGTGCCTGTCGTGCGCCGCATCTGCGAGGCCTGCGGCGACGACCTCGAGGTGCGCACCTACGAGCGCCTGACGCCGCTCGCCACGGAGCCCGAGCCGCTTGCGCGCCAGGACCCGCGCTCGGGAGGCTTTGCGCTCGTCCGGCCGGGCGACTGCGTGGTGGCCTTTTCGCGCCGCGACATCTTCGCGATCCGTCGGGAGATCGAGCTGCATTCGGGACACCGCGCCTGCGTCATCTACGGCGCCCTCCCGCCGGAGACCAGGCGCGCGCAGGCCGCGCGCTTCAACGACCCCGCCTCGGGGCGCGACGTGCTCGTCGCTTCGGACGCCGTCGGGATGGGCCTCAACCTCAACATTGGACGCGTCATCTTCTCGACCACCGAGAAACGAGGCAATGACGGCACCTTTGGGCCCGTCTCGCCCTCGGCGCTCAAGCAGATCGCCGGCCGAGCCGGCCGCCGCAAGTCGACCTGGGGGCCGGGTCGGGCCGCCGCCCTCTTCCCGCGGGACCTCGAAGCCGTCGAGCGCGCCATCGCCATGCCCCTGGACGGCCTCGAGACGCAGCGCGCCGGGCTCTTTCCGGAGTTTGAGCACCTGGAGCTCTTCGCTTCCCAGCAGCCGGGCACGGGCTTTGCAGCCCTGCTCAAGAGCTTTGCAGAGCTCGCGCGCGTCGACGACGCGCTCTACTTTCTCTGCCGCCAGGACGGCGTCGAAGACGCCGCAGCGCTGCTCGACGGTCTCGAACTCTCCCTCAAGGACACCTACACCTTTTCCGTCGCGCCCGCGCCGCTCTCGACCTCCCTCGGCGCCGCCGCGCTGCTTCGGTTTGCGCGGCTCAAGGCCGCGGGACTCCCGGTTCCGCTCGACGTCGCGCCGCCCTCGCGCCTGCCCCAGACCTCGATCGAGCTCCGACAGCTCGAACTCGCGCAGCAGGTCGTCGACCTCTGGCTCTGGCTCGCCAAGCGCTTCCAGGACCCGGCGCAGTGGCCGGACGCCGACAAAGCCGCAGCCCTCTCCCACCTCCTCTGCAGAGCGCTCGACGCAGGCATCGACGCCGTCGCGGCCAGGGAACGCGTCGGCATCCAACGCATCCAGGAACAGATGCGGGGGAAAAAGACAGCCAAGGGAAAGAAGAAGCGCAAGGGAACGCACGACAAAGACGAGGCACCCGAACCGCTCCAAACCGCTGCCGCGGAAAAGAGCAGACCCTTTGAAGACACGCGAGCGCACGACAGGGAGACCGACGAGGGCGCCGCTGCCCCGCGACGCACAGACGAGGCATCCGCAAGATTGACGATCGACGGCGACCGCGCCGTCTGCGCCGGCCCGAGCGACCGCGTCGTTTCCGGGGACGTCTCCGCCGGCGGAGACGACGCCACGGCGGGAAGATCCGGCGCCTCCGCCAAGGACGCCTTTGCGCGTCTGCGTGACGCCGATCCAAGCGCGCCGTTCGCAGACCCGCTGGTGTTTTTGGCGGGAGAAGCCGCCGAGCTCGACGAGCTGCAGTCGCGGCACCAGGACATCCCCCGGGGCAAGTGGGCGCAGCTCTGCGCCCGCGACAGGGAGGAACGCCACGGCCGCAGAGGCAGGGACGGCAGGGACGGCAAGGCGCCCGCGGCCTCCTGGATCCGCCGAGGCTCCGACAAGGCCAAAAAAGCGCGCGGGAAGAGCGCGGGGAGCTTTGAGGGGTGGGCGGGACGCGGGAAGAGCAAGGGCAAGGGCAAAGGCAAGGGAAGCAAGAGGAGCACCCGGGCAAGGGGAGAGTAGGTGGTGACGAAAACGCTGAAGAATCGCCCCAAGGCCAGGTTGAACCGCGAGCACCCAGCACGCGTCTCTTTTGTTCTCGACTTTCGACCTTCAGCTCCTACGTTCCCGACAGCCCAAACCCTTGGCGTTCCGGCTGCGTTTTTGAGACCGGACGGTTTCGCGAGTGCCGGGTGCGTCTCGGCGCCGACCCCAGCGTCCCGAGCATCCGGGCGAGCGCGCATTTCGCCGCGCGTTCGCAACATCCACGCCTCTGTGCACCTCGCACCTGTGCGTTTGTTGTATGGCTTGCCCTTTTTACCCACCGCTTTCGGAGTCGCTTCGTTTTTCCTCCTCACTGCGCCGGCGCATGGCATTTCGTAGGTGCACCGCAGGTGGTTTTTCCACCAGCGGTGTCCTTTTTTTTTTCTTTTTCTCTTTTTTTTTCGTCTTCTCGATCGGTCGCTGCGTTCGTTTGCATGCGATGCTAGGACATGCGCAGATGCGAGTCCCCCAGAGATTGGTCGAGAGGACTGTCGTCGAACCGCGGCAAAATCCCGGGACGAGCCGGGCGAAAAAGGAACGTTGGCGAGAAAGGGAAATGAGGGCGTTGACGCAACGGCGACGGCGAGAGAGGCGCGGCAAGGCAGGAGAGGGGGCGGGAAAAGAAGCGCCGCGCGAGGGGCAGGGCCGAGCGGCGGGGCGCGGAGCGGCAAGCGTGCAGGCGTGGCGGCCGAGCGGCGATGCGCAGGGTGCGCGCGCCGAACCCAAGCGGGGGGAAAAAGGTGTCAGAAGAAGGTGTGCGGCCGCGGTGAGGGTGCCGCCTGCGCTCGAGGCGCAGGAGCGCACGGGGTGCAGCCGCAGTTGGGTTTCTTGCAGGGTGTATGCTCTTGGGGCGGATCGCCGGCTGAGGGGGCAGTTTGTCGCAGAATGCGTTGTGGGTTTGGAAATCGTTGGGCAGATCGATGCGCGCGCGCGCGTGTGTGTGTGCGTGCGTCGGCAGTGCGGACCCGCTGGCAGGGCGCGTGGGATAACGAGCCGCCCCCGCGCGCGCGTGCAGGGCTCGGCGATGCGCCGCGTGCGGGTGCCGGAGGTCGGGTCGGTGCGTTAGATGGTCTTGTCGGTCATGACCTTGATGGCGGTGAGGAAGCCCGAGTGCACGAGCACGGCCGAGCTCTTTGCGGTCGCGAGCGTCCCGAACGTGTGCCGCGGCACGAGCCGCGTGAGCGAGGATTCGAACGGGAGGCGGACGAACGCGTGCGACACGTTGCGGCGCAGCATGCGCGTCTCTCCGAGCAGAGGCAGCGGCGTGCAGGGCGCGGCCGCGGCGGCGGCGTCCGCGTCGGCCGCAGCGGCGCCCTCGGCCTGGATGGTGCCGTCCTCGGTCGCCGTCCAGGGGACCAGGCCAGAGAGGGTCAGGAAGCGCGGCGAGGCGTTGACGCCGACGGCGCGAGCGCCCGTGGCCTCGGCGAAGCGGTGCAGCGCCTCCTCGCGCCCCTTGAGAAGGCCGTCCGGAGCAGACACCCAGGCGGCCGCGAGGCGGGCGCCGAGCAGCCCGCGCAGGAGCGGCGCGGCCGCGGCCAGCACGGCCTCGGGCCGCGGCGCCGACCCGGGCACCCGGACGCGGGCCACCACCAGCGCCGGCGTGCGCGCGAACGACGGCGACGACAGCAACGAAAGCGTGGAAAGCAGCGCGTCCGAGCCCGGGTCGGAGCTCGAGCCCAAAACCGGGTCGGAGCCCGAGCCCAGTCGCTCAGAGGCCTCGAACAGCGCCGCCGTCTGGGCCGCCGAGAGCACCGCCAGCGAGGGCACGATCGGAAGCTCCTCGGAGGCAGGCTCTGGGACCGAGCCCGGCGACGCCACAAAGCCGAACGCGGACAGGGAGGCCTCAAAGGGAGCCGGCGAGGCGATCGCGGCGCCCTCGGAAGAGGCGCCCTCGGCGACCGCCGTCTCCTCGCCGGCCGTCACCAGCAGCGAGCTGTCGTCGTCCGTGCCCGGCGACGCGATGCGCACGGCCTCGCCGTGCTCCCTCCGGAACTTTCTCGCGCGCTTGGCGGCCAGATAGGCCTGCGCAAGCGCGTCCCCGTCCCTGAGCAGGGGCGCGCGGCGGCGGGCCTCGTCCACGCGCTCGGCGGCCCCGGGCGCCGGCGCGGCGCGCGCGCCGTAGAGCGCGATCTCGGTGCGCACGCGAGCGATGAAGGCATCCGCGTACTTCCACTGGTCGTCGATCAGCACCAGACGCGGCGCGCCAAGGCCAGCGCCCGAGCCGGACGCCAGCGCCTCCACCGTCTCGCGAGCCACGTGGTCCACCTTGATGTCGCTCCACGCGCGCGCGGGCGAGCGCTTGCGCTTGCCCGCCAAAGGAGCGCCGCGCGAGCCGGACGACCCGAGCCGCGCCGCCGCGGCATCCTCCGCGTCCAGATCCTCCGAAAGCACCACGAGAGCTGACGACTTGGCGCCATCCGCAAACACTCGCGGGCCGAAGACTCCGGACGAGGCCGCGGTTCCCGCCAGCGCCCCCTCGCTCGAGCGGCCAAAAGCAGACGCGACGCCGCCCGCGAGGCTCGCGAGCTCGTCGCGCTCCTCGGCCGTCGAGTTGACGAGCACAACGCGGTCTACACGCAGGCCGCGCTGCAGATCCGCGACGGATCGCAGCAGAGACGGCCGGGACCTCGCGGCGGCAACACCGCCTGCCCCGTCGCGGCCCGGGACGAGCGCGGCAACGCCGCTGGTCTCGTCGCGGCCCGGGACGAGCGCGGCAAAGCTGCCGGCCTCGGCGACGGGCTCCAAAAAGTACTCGATAATGGGTTGCAGCGCGACTTGAGCAGGCGGAAGCACGAGAGCGACGGTGCTCATCTCGACGAAAAGCGAGCGGAGCGCGGCCAGCAGCGCGGCCAGAGGTGCACCGCCGGAGAGGTCGGCCACGACGGTGGCCAGCGGGGGCGCCGAGCTCGAGCCCAGGCCGAGCGCGCCGCCGGGACGGGTCGAGGCGTCGGCAAAGGGCAACGTGACGGCCTCTGCGTGCAGACCCAACCATCCGACGCTCGACCAAGCCTCGCGACGGGTCTCGGGAAAGAGCCTGAAGCGCCTGCGGCCCTCCCAGCCGGGCTCCACGGGCGGCAGCGGAGCCTCGACGGCCTCTGGCGAGGCCGCGAGGGGACGCAGCGCCTTGGCCGCCGCGTCGAGGGTGAGCGCCGTGCCCACGACAAAGTCGCCCAGCTCCTGACCGACCACGCGCTCGTCCGCCGCGACGCCCTGCAGCGCGGCCACCGCGCGCCCCCAGTGGCCGCAGACGCCCAGTGCGCGGCCACGGACCTGCTCGAGCAGGCGCAGACGCTCGGTGGGCGGCGTGCGAGACCAGGCTTCTCGCTGCCGGACCAGCACCCCCAGCACCGCGCGCTCGTCCGGCGTGACGCGGTCGTCCGACGACATGGCAAGGGCGCGGTGGGGAGCGTGCGGAACGCTGTGGAAAGGCGGCGCTTCGCTCGGATCGGGAAGAACGGGAGCAAACGCGATCGGCGACCGATTGGGTAGAGTCGAGCGGATCGAGATGAGCGGTGGGGGGAGGGGGGAGAGAGAGGAAGAGGGGGGGGGGTGGCCCGCGGACTGGCGGGCAGGTGGGAGACCGTGTCGGCGCCGTTCGCTCCCGCGTCGGCGCGTCCGCTCTCTCCACACACACCCCTGCACCTCCCCCCCCACCTCTGCACCCTCCCTCCACCCCTACCGCTCGCGCCCCCGCTTCGGCCCTTGTCTCCCGCTCCCCCGGGTTGGCGCGGTCTCGGACGGCGATCGCAGGCGACCTGCGCAGGATCAGCGGGCGTGGCGCCGAGTCGTCTTTGGTTTTTCACGCCGTGTGTCGACTGCGATCGTCATGGGGAGCGGTCGGCGCGTAGGCGCGACCGCCTGGGCGCTGGCGCGCGGCGCGGGCGCCCGCGCGCCCGGTGTTGCGTGTCTGGGCGCCTCCGGGTCCGCTCGCGAGGGGCGGTCGGTCGCGGCAGTGTCGTCCGCGCGGGCCATCTCGTACTTTCACGGCAGCCTAGACGACGACGAGGACGATGCTTCGCGCGCCGGACGCGAAAAGGTCATCACGCCCTGGACCTCTTCCGTCATCTCTGGCGTCGACCTCCTCCGATCCGCCGTGGTGCGCGAGAGCGAGGACACTCTGGAGGTCTCGGCCCGGGGGGGAGGAGAGGTGGGGATGGTAAGGGGGGGGTGTCCGAGGAGGGACGCGGGGGGCGGGTGAACGGAGAGGGAGCGATCTCGGGGGAGAGACATGGTACGGTTGTCGCGCTTCTGGAGGTTCTCGTGCCGAGGCGCTTGCGGGGGTCGTGCCGAGGCACTTGCGGTCACGTCGTGCGGGACGTTCGCGTCCAATTCCCACAGCGCGGGGCGCTTACGATGTTTGCGATGGTCACGATGGCGACATTGGCTACATTGCGATCCGATCCGGGGGCGCGTCATGATGGTCGTAGAGCACGGGAGTAGCGGCCTGGGGTGTGTTTGGGGTCGTTTATGGGAACCTTGCCCGTTTTTCTTTTGCTTTTGCTTTTGCCTTTGCTTTTTTTTAGTTGTCTGGAACTTCGTTTGGTTTTTGTTTGGGGCGTTTGGTTTTTGTCGTGTTGTTGTGACGTTTTCGTTTGGTGCGTTTCTTTTTTTTGTTGTATTTTCTTTCCCGTTCGCAGTACAACAAGGGGTTGGCGTTTTCTCGCGAGGAGCGCGACAAGTTGTTTTTGCGCGGACTTCTTCCTCCTGCTGTGTTTACGCAGGACACGCAGGCTGAGCGCGTCATGTCGAACCTCCGTGCGCTTCGTCGCGACATCAACCGGATGCAGTACTTTATGCAGCTTCAGGATCGGAACGAGCAGCTGTACCAGTACGTGCTTCGCAAGCACTTGGGGGAGCTGCTTCCGTTGATCCAGCATCCTCTCGTGGGCGCCTACTGCCTCAAGTACTCGCTCATGTTTCGTTCGATTCCCCGCGGTCTCTTCTTGACGCTCGAGGATCGCGGCCACGTGCGCAGCGTGCTTCGCAACTGGCCGGAGCGTCTCGTTCGCTGCGTGAGCCTGACGGACGGCGCGGCCGTGGGTGCGGCCGGGGACGTGGGCGTGCAGGCCATCGGCAGCGCGTGCGCCCGTCTGGCGTTGCTGACGTCTGCGGGCGGCGTGCGTCCGTCTCGGTGCTTGCCCATCGTGCTGGACGTCGGGACGGACGCCAAGGCGTTGCTGGAGGACCCCATCTACGTGGGGTCTCGGCACCCTCGCGATCGGGGTCAGGCCCGGCGCGAGCTGGTCGAGGAGCTGCTGCAGGCGCTCACGGAGCGCTGCGGCACCTCGCTCTTCCTCGACCTCGACGGCATGGAGTACGAGGACGCGGCGGCGCTGGCGGTCGCGTGCCGCGGCAGCTTCCCGGCCTACAGCGACGCGGCGCACGGCACGCCCGCGGCCGTGCTCGCGGGCGTGCTCTCGGCGCTGCGCGCCACGGGAGGGCGCCTCGCGGACCAGCGCTTCTTGCTGGTGGGGGAGTCTCCCGAGCTCGTCGCCATCGCCGAGCTCCTCGAGGAGGCCATCGTGCGCGAAGGACACTCGGGCTCGACCGTGCTCGAGGCGCGCGACCGGGTCTACCTGGCGGATCGCAAGGGGCTCGTCGTCCGAGACAGGCCGGACGCCGACAACCTCGAGGACGCCAAGTACCCCTACATGCGCGACTGCCCCGTCTGCCCAGACCTCGAAAGCGCCGCGCAAGCCGCCCAGCCCACGGTCCTCATCGGACTCACCACGCGAGGACTCCCGCCCTTTGCCTTCACCAGACCGGTCCTTGAAACCATGGCCAACGCCACCGCCAGACCCATCGTCCTCGCGCTCTCGTCCAGAGACGTCGACGGCATCCGAGGGTTCAGCGAAATCACAGCCGCAGACGCCTACGCCTGGACGGATGGAAAGGCCCTCTTCGCAGACCCCTGGACCAACAGACCCCTCGAACTCGCCGATGGAACCACCAGGCACCCGAGAGCCGTCAACACGGCCCACGTCTTCCCAGGCATCGCACGAGGGATCGTCGTCAGCAGAGCCAGCGCGCTGCGAGAGGACATGCTCGTCGAGGCGGCACGCGTCGTCGCAGCATCCGTCTCCGCAGAAGACCTCGCCAAGGGAGCGCTCTTCCCGCCCGTCGACGACCTCTGCGCCGTCGCGGAACGAGTCGCAGAACGAGTCGCCAGGGTCGCCTACCGCGCAGGCGTCGCCTCGCAACTCCCAGAACCCAGAGACCTCGCCAGAGCGGTCCGAGAAACTGGATACGACCCAGCCTACAGCAAGTTTGGATGAGGAAACGCGCGACCCACGGGGCGCCACGCACGCAAACGCAACCCCCAGCGCACAACACCGACGCAAGCCCGCACGTGCGTACCCCCACGCGCGCGTTGAGCCGCTCGAAAACACCCGCTCGCGCAGCCGAGCTCGCCAGCCACCGCTCGCGAGCATCCGGTCGCGCGGCCACGTTCGCGCCCGCTCGCGCACGCATCTCCCCCATCCGACGGCGCGACCGCACGCCCGCTCCTCCACACCTGACGCCCGCGTCCCGCTGCAGGCGCATCGGCGCCGCCTGGCCGCCCCCCCGCTCGTCTTCGCACCGCCAGCGTGCCCCACATCTTTTCCCCACC
>PEIA01006915.1:0-18245 GCA_003613005.1 Prototheca ciferrii
GGCGCTGGAATGTCGCCCATGCATGCTCCTTTTTTTTTTTTTTTTTTGACAAGCCATGCAGAGTGACGCTGACGATGTACCGACTCCTCGTCGACCCCTCGTCGACTCTTCGTCGATCTCGCATTGGCGTCGAGCCGTGACGAGCGGTGCAGAGCGATGCGGGCCATCGTCTTTTCATTGACCCCTTTCTCCACCTTCCTTTTCCTCCCGTGAAAAGTGACGCTTTTCTCTCTTCCATTCTCCCCCCTTCCCCTTCCTTTCTTCTGCTCCCGGGCCATCTCCCATGACCTTTCAGCCATTTCCCTTGATGTAAAGGGCAACAGCCCTCTCTCTCCCCTCCCCCCTACCGCTCTCCCCCCTCCGCTCTCTGCCCCCCTCTGCCTTTCTCTGCCCTCCCCCGCCCTGGGCTTTGGGGCGGCTGGCCGCCTTTTTCGGGTCGTCCAGCCGCCTTCCAGCCGCCACGCAGCCGCCGCGCCGCCTTCTGCTCGCTTCCGCCGTCAATCTCCGTCCGTGCTCTGGGATGCTCGCTGGGTCACGCACGCATACTTTCATAGAGTGCGTCTGCGCTGCTCCCGAGCGCCCGACGCCCTCGGGACGATCCAAAACCCTCGCCCTCAGTGCACCCCTGTCTTCGCTGCACATGCCGTCACGCGCGTCCGGCGGCCCGGGTCCGCCTCACCCCCCCCCCCTTTCGCCCCCCTCCTCTCGCCCCGCGGCCTCCGCAACGCTCGCACCTCTTGTTCTTTTTCTCGCCTTGCCACCTCGCCCAGTACCCGCGCAATCGGATCACGTTTTTCCTCGCACGCCGTCTGGAGGATTCCGATTGGGCGCGCACCGTGTATCTTAAGATCCGGAGCATCCCGACAGCGCCAGACCCGATGCCGCGTGGGGAACCGGGACGCGGGACCGCGTAGGGTCGGACGCCGCGCGCGCGCGCGCCGGGGGGAAGGGGGGGGGGGGTGACCCCGCGGCTCGTCCACGCGGACCGCCACGAAAGCTCGCGTGACCTGATCTGCACGCCCAAACATTTCGCGTTTCGTCGTGTGCAGCGTAGACGACCTGCAAAGCGTCGCGTCTCGCTTCCCAACCCCCCCTCCCCTTGGCAGCACACCGCTGCCGTTGTCCTCGGCATCTCCCACCCGCGCGCGCGCCAAGGCGAAGGTGCGGAGCGAGGCCTTGACCGGTCCGGCCGTTTGCCAGCACGACCCGACCTTGTGTCGTCCCACCTCGCGTCGCCAGCGGCAAATGTCCATGTCTGCGCGTCCTGCGAGCTCGGCCGCGCGTCGGAGCGAACGTCGCGCGACCGTGAGGATGCGGATCGCCGGGTGCAGAGCCCTTTCGCTGGGCGGACGGACGGGCGTCAGCGGGAGAGAAGTGGGGGGAGCGCCGGAAGAGGGAGGGAGGAGGTTGGGGAGAACGTCGGAGTGGGGGCGGTCGCCGGACGAGGACGGGCGGACGAGAACGAGATCCTGCGATAAGGAGATCCCGAGACGGGGAGACTTCGGAGTTCGCTGGCCCGCGGCGTGTCGCGTTTCGTATCGTTTACGGGGCGTGTTTTGCTCTTTCGTTGTTGTTGCTGTCACTGCTCGCAAGCCGCCTCTCTCACAGCCCGTGCGCGCGTTTCCTTTTTCCGTGGGAATCGTCGTCTCCCTAAGAGCTGCTGCTGCAGTAGGTTTTTCGCCTGGCTCCCACCTCTGCTCTCCTTGCCTTCCTCCCCTTTTGTCCCCCCCCCCCCTCCCCCTTGCAGCCTCTCCGCGTCTTTTCCTTTTCCATTTCTTTTGTCTATTCGTTTGTTTCGTCATGGTATCGTTGGACGTTGCGGCGATCTCGGAGCGCCTGGCGTCTCTCTGGGCGCGTCCCGCCCCCCCCTCTGTGGCTGGGACGTCGGGTGTGACCTCCGCCGAGGTGTCTCCTCCCGAGGGTGGTTCTCCGACGTCACAGATTCCCGACCCCAGCTCGTCGGCGCCGCTCGGCAAGGGTCTTTCTCCGTCGTCTTCGGTCTCGTCGGCGACGGCTGCGGTTCCCGCCTCGACGGCGGCGCACGTGGCGGCCCGTCGTCGGGTGTTGGGCCCCAACCTGACGACGTTTTTCGCCGAGGCTCCCCTGGAGATTTCGAGCGCTCGCGGCGCCGTGTTGACGGCTTCGGACGGGTGCGAGTACCTCGACTGCATCAACAATGTGAGTCACGTGGGACACGGGCACCCCAAGGTCGTGCTCGCGCTTGCCGAGCAGTTTGCGCGCGTGAACACCAACAGCCGCTACATCGAGCCCAAGCTGGTCGAGTACGCGGACCGGCTGTCGGCGACGCTTCCAGAACCGCTCGACGTCGTCTACATGGTCTGCTCCGGTTCGGAAGCGAACGAACTCGCCTTTCGCATGGCAGAAGCCTACGCCGCCGAGCGCGACGCGGATCGGACCGACCGCTCCGCCCCGGTCGGGAAAGCAGGCGCGGGAGTCAAAGCCGAGACCGAGACCGAAGCGCCCGCTTCCTCTTCTCTGTCGTTCGGTCGTGCGCTCCCTCCGCTTTCGCACTACCACGTGGCGGTGCTCGACCACGCGTACCACGGTCACACGACCCTGACCTCGGCGCTGTCGCCCTACAAGTTTGCGCGCCAGGGCGGTCGAGGCCGCCCCTCGTTCGTCCACGTTCTCCCGCTCCCGGGCCTCGCGGCCAGCGGCGCAGCCGAAGCCGGAGAAGACGGGGGTGTGGACGCGCGTGCTGCTCAGGACCCCACCGCTGCTGCTTCTTCTTCTGCTTCTTCTTCTCCCGACTCTCTGTACGCTCAGGGCGTCGCCGCCGCGACCGAGGCGTGTCGCGCGGCCGAGGCGGCGGGATCTCGCCTTGCCGCGTTCTTCGCCGAGTCTGTCGTGTCGTGCGGCGGACAGGTGGACCTTCCCCCCGCGTGGCTTCGCGGCGTCTACGCCACCTTCCGCGCCCATGACGTTCTGTGCGTCGCCGACGAGGTGCAGTGCGGTTTTGGACGCGTCGGCGGGTCGCACTTTTGGGCTTTTGAGGACAAGGGCGTCGTTCCGGACGCGGTGACCATGGGCAAGTCGATCGGCAACGGTTACCCCATGGGCGCCGTCGTCGTGCGCCGCGCGGTCGCCGACGCCTTTGCGCGCGCTGTGCCCGAGTTTTTCGCCACCAACGGCGGAAACAACGCCTCGGCCGCCGTCGGCCTCGCCGTGCTCGACGCGCTGCAGGGCGAGGAGGCGCTCCTGGAGCGCGCCGAGCGAGCGGGACGCCGCGCCCGCGAGCGCCTCGAGGCGCTCAAGGGACGCGACGAGCGCGTCGTCGACGTCCGAGGACGAGGCCTCATGCTCGGCCTCGAGCTGGGATACCGCGGCGACCGCGCAGGAAGCGGCGCAGGTGACGGCGCCAACCGCGGCGAGCCCCCGGCCCCGGCGGGAGCGCTCGCCCGCTTTGTGCGCGCGCACGCCAAGGCGACCTCGCACGTCATCCTGTCGGCCGAGGGACCGTACGACTCGGTGATCAAGATCAAGCCGCCCATGTGCTTCTCGGAGGACCAGGCCGACCGCATGGTCGACGCCATCGAAGCGGCCCTGCAAGCCAGCAGAAGCCTCGACGAACAACTCTGCACGACCTCCATCCAAGAAGCAAGCGACATCGACCAAGCGCACGCAGCGCTCCTGGCCTAAATCGAGAGAGAGAGAGAGAGAGAGAGAGAGAGAGAGAGAGAGAGAGAGAGAACACAGCGAACGGCGCAGAATCGACTCCAAGACCCGAAAGGAGGACAGAACACACGAAACGAAACCAGCTTCAAGATCCGGGAGAAGATCACAGCACACAGTACACCCCAGATGTGCCTGCTCTTTTTTTCTTCTTCTTCGCCTTCTTCGCCTTCTTCACCTTCTCAACCGCCCGCGCCCGCGCCTCCGCGTGCTTGCCAGTGCCAATGTCAATGCCAATGCCATCCTCGTCTCTGCCACTCCTCCTCCTCCTTCTCCTCTGCTTGCGACACCACCTCGCGCCTCGCGGCCACGTCTTCCCCTGTATCCGCATCTCGTCGCATCCCTCCTCCTACCCCCATCGCCTGCATCGTTCACCCTTCTTCTCGCTCCGCCCCTGCATTTCGCGCTCCTCCTTTCCTCGACGTGCTTCGTCCCCGTCCTGTTTTCTTCTTCCCCGCTCTCCTTCTTTCGCGTCGATCCGACGCTGCGGCCTTTTCGACGCGCGCGCGCGCGCGGCATTTGGCCCCCCCGCCCCTCGGCCCCCCCCCCACCCTATCGCTTGTAGTGCTTGCACACGCTCATTTCTTGGGTCTTTGGTCGCACAAAGCAACCGAAAGCGAGTGGTCGTCGATCCGAAACGCACGCTGGAACGAACGGATGGAAACCAAGGCGAACCGGCACACACGCCCGTTCGTGGGTCTTTCTGTCGTTGGTGCAGACCACCGAGAGACCCCCCACCGCGCGCGCGCGCGCGCGCTCCGCCGGCCCCTCAGCCTCCTCCCCCCTCCCTCGCCGTCCGTCTTCCTCGTTCCCGCCCTTCGAGACGGGGGCCCCGTCCCCACGCGCCCCGGGGGCGCGCGCTCGGGATCCCCGTTCGGCGCGCCTCCCTCGCCAAGCTCTCGCGCGGTCGGCCGCGTCACTCACACGGCTCGCCGAGCGTCTGTTTCGCGCGGTGTCTCTTCCGGAGCGCGGCTCTCGCGCGCAGCTCCTCCCCCCCGCGCAAGTCCCCACCGCGCGCGTCGCGCTCGTCGCGCGCGGCCGCCGGGCGCCATGTCCGTCTCTCGCCTGATGCACGATCCCGAGGCGGACGGGTGGGAACGCAGCGACTTTCCCATCATCTGCGAGACTTGCCTTGGACCCAATCCCTATGTCCGCATGCAAAGGGTGCGTTCGAGGCGCCAAGAGAGAGGGGCAGAGGGGGAGGGAGAGGGAGAGGAGGTTGGCAGGCGCGAGAGCGGGAGAGCGGGAGAGGGGAGAGGAGGTTGCGTGGGGAAGGAAAAGGGGAGGGGGGCTTGGAACGGCTCGTTCCGGCTGGACTCGCGTCGCGTTTGGACCTTTTTCTTTTCCCTCCCGCCCCTTGACTCCCCTTCGATCCCGTCCCTCTCCGCGCCCGCCTCCTGATATTGTCGTCTCGTCGTCTTTTTCCGTCTTCGTCTTTTTGTTCTGGCGCTTTGAGCTCTTCTCTCTCCTCAACCTCTCCTTTTCCTCTTCTTCTCTCCCTTTCCCTGGCTCGTTTCCCTGCAGATGGAGTATGGCGGGACGTGCCACATCAGCGGTCGTCCGTACACTGTGTTCCGCTGGCGTCCGGGCGGCGAGGGCACTCGGTACAAGAAGACGATCATCTGTCAGGAGGTTGCCAAGGCCAAGAACGTGTGCCAGTGCTGTCTCTTCGACCTCAAGTACGGCCTGCCCGTGCAGGCTCGCGACGCCCTGGCTGGGACAGCTTCCGAACAGCTTCCGGAATCGGTGGCGGGCAAGGAGTATGCGCTGACGCGCATGCAAAAGGACGGCTCGCTGGACGAGGCCCGCTTCGAAGCCCCGGCCGACGCGCAGCCCCTCCTGGAAGCGGCCGCGAGAATCCGAAACGGAGGAGGTGGAGGAGGAGGAGGAGGAGGAAGAGGTCCTGGGGGAGCTCCTGGGGGAGGGGGTTACGGTGGTGTGCCCGGGGGTCCCCCCCCTGCAGGGGGTGTTTCTTCTGGATCGGCCTCGGCTCCGTACCCTGGGCGGGATCCGTACCGTCGGAATCGCGCCAAGGTGTGCACGTTTTGGCTGCGGGGCAAGTGCACGCGCGGCGACTCGTGCCCGTACCGCCACTTTGCCTATCCCGACGAAAAGCCCGGCGGCATGACGGACCAGAACATTCGCGATCGGTACTATGGCGTGAACGACGAGCTCGCCACGCGAGTGCTGGACAAAGTGGCGCAAGGAACGGCGCCGCGGGCAGGCGACGGGAGCGTCTCCTCGGGGGAGCAGGGCGTCTCGGCGCCGGGGCCTCTGGGCGTGGCTGACGGCGGCTCCGCTCGGCCTCCCTCCGCGGCACCCTCCCGCGCCGTCCCGGCGGGCGCGACGCCTCCCGCGGACGCCACCGTCCGGACGCTATGCGTGGGAGGGCTGGACCCCTCGACCGCCGAGGCGGACGTGCGCGACGCGACGTACGCGCTGGGCGAGCTCGAGGCGGTGCGCGTGCTGCCCCAGAAACGCGTCGCGTTCGTCACCTTTGCGACGCGACAGGTCGCGGAGCTCGCCGCGCGCCGCGCCGCCGCTGGCATCGCCGTCAAGGGACGCCGATGCCGCGTCGTGTGGGGCCGGCCGGCCCCGCCCACGGCCCAGGGTGGTGCAGGCAAGCAGGGAGCGGGCGGCTTGCAGACCCCGTACCCCTCCATGGACCCGAGACAGCTCGGCTCCTCCCCGGGGGGGCAGGACGAGGTCGCCAGAGAGGCACAGCTCGCCGCAGAGGAAGAAGAGAGAACGGGAGGAGCAGGACCAGAATCGAAAAGGCCGCGAAGAGCATGATGCGGTCGTTTTTTTTCTTCAATTTACTTGGTTTTGCTCTTTTATATCTTTTTTTCCGCAACCACGCCACACGTCCAAACGACCTCTCGCAGGTGGCATCTGTTTTCCTCTTTCTCTCTCTCTCTCTCTTTCTCTCCCTGCTTTACTTTTTTTTTTTGGCAGCGTGTGCCGCGGCGCCACGCTACGTTGGGCACGCGCCAAAAGGGTTGTCCGATCGCGCATCGTGTTTCGCCTTTCGTCCCAGTCGGCCCTCTGCACGCCTGGCCTTGCTGCCGCTCCGCTTGCCCTGTCCCCCTCCCGGGGCTGTGCGCGATTTCGTTTCCGTTTCGTTTCCGTTTCGTTTCGTTTCCGTCCCGACATGGCCTCTTCCTTTACCCTTTGACGATGCCAACGACGGATGCAGAGAAGAAAGAAAGAATGAAGATGAGAGTGCGAAAAAAACGTGGGAAAAAAGGAAGACAAAGGTATCAAGCCTGCGAAAAAGGGTCAAGGCGCGATCGAAGACCAAGAGGACTCTGATGATCCACCGCCTTGCCTTCTTTCGTCGCCATCGCGCTTTGGTTCCTCGGTTTCGGCCCACGCCTGCCCTCCTTCATCTCGCAACTCTCTGCTCCCATCGCTCCTTGCCACCCTCCATCACACCCTTCTCCCCCCCATTTTCTGCACGTGTTTCGCAGCATCGTGCATGCCGATGAGAGTGGCCGCCACAAACAACGTGTCAACATTACAACACGCAGGCGGAGTGCCGCTTCGTGATCTCAGAGGAGAGAGATGGGACCGTCAGCAATCTCGTTGGGTCTGCCGCTCACCAACGCGTTGGGGAGATGGTCGAGCGAGTCATTCACGCTCCCTGCGACGCATACCGCGATCGTCTACTTCCACCCCGCGTCGACGCAACAGCTTGGAAGTTCTGCCTGGCACCTCGGCCTCGGGCGCAGGCTGCGAGTGCTGGTGCGCCGGGGGCGACGGGAGCGGCTCCCCGTGCGTGGGTGAATGCAGGCGGGGCGGCTCTGGCGACGCTCCTTGAGATGACGCTGGGGCCTGCACCAGCGTCTGGCCTGACGGCGACGTGAACGCCGGCGTCGGTGCCTCCCTCGGCGAGGACTATGGCAGCAGCTTCGCCCCAGGCGAGGGCTCTGGCGCCCCGAGAGCCCCTAGCGCCATCGTGGGCGGTGGTTGAGGGGGTCTGCCGCACCCGCTGCCAATCCCAGCGTCTCATCCCGAACCGTTCGGAACCGGCGCAGGCGCGAACGCTGGCGAAGGGGCAGGCACGAATGCAGGCGCAATCGAGGGTGCTTGGAAGCCGAAGTCAAGGCTGCCAAGAAGCTCCTCGAGAAATCCCCCCCACCAGACATTTGGCAGTTTGCTTCCCACAACCGAGCTGAGCCCTCGCCCGCGCTCGCGCACCGCCCCCCCAGCGATAGGGCGAGCGCGATGTACACCACCTCGACCCACCACAAACCGTCCAGACGCAAGATCGGCTAGCTCGACCCCAGGGATACCCCCTCCGAGGGCATCTTCGTGGTCGGCATCGACCCTGGGGTCAGGAACGCGATCGAGTACGGCTCAAGCAACGGTGCGCACGGGTCGCTGACGGCACAGGCGCTCTTGTGGAGCTCGTACGCGCACAAGTCGAGGGCGATCCAGACCAAGCTGAGCAGCCGACGTACTGCCGACGTGCCCATCCTTAGGCCGCGGCCGCAGGACGATGGCGCTTCGGACGGGGCCCAGCGGGGGCAGGCGGCGGCGGAGGTAGGCGGGCGGGCAGGCTGCTGGAGAGGGGGAGGGCGGAGGAGCGGGCGGGCGGGGGTGCAAGCGACGGGGAAGGCGGGGGGAGGGGCGGGAGAGGCGGCCACGGATGGGAGGCTGGAGGAGCCGGGCGGGGGCGACAGGGAAGAAGAAGCGGCAGGCGGAACGCGAACGGGCCCGGCACGGCCAGCCCGCGCGCGCGGGGGGGGGGGGCGCATTCGGAGCCTCTCTCGAAAGAATCTCGGGTGCGCACCCTGGCGCTCGGTTTGCCTGCTCTTCCATCGAGCAGGACTTTCTAGCGTTTCGGCGCGCTGCACGAGCGCCAAAAGGGCTGCTGCCTGCGGCGCTTCGGGCTTGGCCGGGGCGGCACGCCAGCGCTCTTCCGCGCCTGCCGCGCAGCCAGTGCGACCCGGACGAGTGCAGACGGCACTCGTCCGCGTCGCGACCGACCATCGCATTCCGAGTACAATCACATTAGAGTTGCGGCGACACGGCGCGCATGGCCGGAGGCGCGACGCTCGCCCGGGTGGGCGTGGGGCTGTGGGCGCTCGCATTCGCGGTTGCCGTCACTGCAGCCGCGTCGGCGCCTTCGCCCGGATCTGAAGCCACGTACGCTCCGGGCTCGCCGGCGGCCGAGGCCGCGGTGGCGGCCCAGGCAGCGATTGCGGCGGCCATCGCCAGCTCTGAGGCGATACACAGCGACTCGGCGCGGGCCGCCGCTGCCCAGGCTGCCTACGGCGGTTCCCCAGAAGGGGAGGAAGCGGCGGCAGCCGCGGACGCCTCTCCCTTCGCCTCCACCGCGCCCGCGTCTCCGTCTCCGTCGTTCTCCGCGTCGCTTGGCACCTCGCCGTCGTACGCGTCGCTGGTCGGACCGGGCCCGGTGACGCAGCGCGACCTCTCGCAGGGAGCGTGCCGTTCGGGTGCCCCGTCCTTTGATGCCGTGGACGCGACGGCGGCCTCGGTGCACGCTGCGCTCTCGTCCGGCGCTAGCACGTGTCGCGACGTGATCACGGCGCATCTGCAGCGGATCGCGGCCTTTGACGCGCCCCCGGCGGCGCTCGCGCTGGGCGTCGGCTTGCGAGGCCTCGGCTCGCTTGGGACCAGGTGGGAGGCCAAGGCCGAGGCCGAGGAATGGACCGAGCCGTCTTCCGCGCTTGGGTTGGCCATCGATGCGCTGCGTGTGGCAGATTCGATCGATCAGGCGCTGGATCGGGCTCGCGGGCTCGACGCGGAGGTGGCGACGGACGACTCGGCATCGGCGACCTCCCCGACGCTGATCTCTTCGCTCCTCTCCGACTTTCCTCTGCTGTGCTCTCCGCTGATCGTCAAGGACAACGTCGACCAGGCCGGGGTTGCGACCTCGGGCGGAGCCGTCGGGCTGTCGGGCAACCGAGCCGTTTCGGACGCGCCCGCGTTGCGGGCACTGCGGCGGTCTGGCGCGATCGTCGTGACCAGGGGCAACATGGCCGAGCTGGCCGTCGGACCCACCTTGTCAGAGTCGTCGCGTGGAGGAACCACGCGCAATCCTTACGACCTCTGGCGCTCGCCCGGCGGCTCCTCGAGCGGTCCCGCAGCGGCGGTCGCGGCCTCCCTCGCGGTGCTCGGACTCGGCACCGACACGGGCTCCTCGATCCGCGGACCGGCGGCCTGGTGCGGCATCGTCGGGTATCGCCCCTCTGCCGGGCTCCTGAGCCGCACGGGCATCCTGCCGCTGCACGTCGACCGCGACGCGCCGGGGCTCGTCGGCAAATCCGCCGACGACGTGCTCCGGGCCGTCAAGGGTCTGCTCACGCACGGGGGGTGGGCAAGTGGACAGAGCTGGCAAAGCTTTGAAGGGACGTGGGCCGCAGAGGGGAACGAGGAACCGAGCCCGGCTCCCGAAGTGGAACGAAGAGAGGACAAGGGAGTCGGGGTGGCCGTGCCAACAGAGGATCCTAATTCGCTGGAATCGCTGCGGGCGTCGATCGCGCGAGCGCTGACGCGCGTGAGCGCCGATGGCTGCTCGGAGGCTGAGAGAGCTGATGCCGGCGACGGCGACGATGACGGCGCGACGTGGCCAGCCGCCGAGGGAGGACGCCGTGCGCCCATCGCAGAGGGGGCGGCTTTGACGCAGCAAGGTCGTCCCCGCTGCGCTTCGTCGTTCATCTCGCCGCTTCCGCAGGACGACGGCACCGTTGCGTGGGTCCCCGAGTACTCTGCGGATGACCCGCTTCTGGAAGGGAGCGGGAGCGGGACGCAGTCTGCGTCGTCTGCGTCGACGGGCGCCGCCGATTCCGAGCATGCGTTCACGTCCTCGTCGTCGTCGTCGTCGCCGTCGCGGTCGATATCGATCAACGCGTCGGCTGCCTTAGCCTCTGCAGCGCTTCTCGCCGCGTTCGAGGTCGAGCGCGACGAGCTCATGGACGTGCTCGCGTCGTTCGACCCCTCCGACCCGGGGCTCTCCTCGCTCGAGGGCGTGCGCATCGTCG
Organism: Prototheca ciferrii; assembly: GCA_003613005.1. Taxonomy (NCBI): domain Eukaryota; kingdom Viridiplantae; phylum Chlorophyta; class Trebouxiophyceae; order Chlorellales; family Chlorellaceae; genus Prototheca; species Prototheca ciferrii. The sequence continues at coordinate 10,704 of PEIA01006915.1, forward strand.
TGCTCGAGGGAATGCAGGCCCTCGGGGGAGACGACCAAGAAGCGTCTGAAATCGCACAAGAGATGGTTGCAGCTGAGGAGGAAGACAATGACAGCACCGGGACAGCTCTCGGCTCGACCACCTCTGCCTCCTCGCTTTCGTCGACGTCCCCTCCCGCCGACTCCAGCGCCAACGCCTCTTCCTCGTTCTCCTCTTCGTCTACTTCTTCGTCGTCTTCGTATGCATCGCTTTCGACGGCTTCTCTTTCTGACCTGGAGCGCTCCGAGCGCGCGTCGATGCGCGAGCTGTTCGCGTCGGCGGTCTCGCGCCTCGAGGCGCTGGGGGCCGAGGTCCTCTGGAACGTCTCGTTCGACGCCTTCAACCCGCTCGGCGAACCCTGGTCGCCCTCGCGCGGCGGCGCGGGTCCCGCGACGGGACACTGGAACGTCGACGGGGCGTGGGTCGATCTGTGGGACTGCCCCGGAGATTTGCGAGCGGGAATAGACGCCTCGCTCGAGGACGCCCGAAACGCGACCCAGCTCTGGGAACGACACCTCGCCAACGAACGGGAACTGGACGCACAAGGTACTGCGAGCGGCGTTCTCAACGGAGCTCCGAGTCACGAATCGCGCGACTCGTTCTCCCCAAACCCTTCTTCTTCTTCTTCCTCTTCTTCTTCTTCTTCTTCTTCTTCTTCTTCTTCCACCTCCTCTTCCTCTTCCCCTGAGACGGTGCTCGATCTCTACCGCTCGGGACTGTACGGTCCGAACGTGCAGACGACCGTCTACGCCTCGCTGGTGACCAACGTGACGCAGGGCCTCGATTGGGATGACGCCACGTGGTCTCTCTGGAGTGCCGTCGCCACCGCCGTCGCCCACACTGTGGACGAAACGGCCACCGGAAACAGTGCTGACGTCGGAACAGCCGACGAACGCGCCTTGGCTCTCAGAGACGGCGCCATTCTCGGAAATCGATCCATATTCACAACCTTTCTGGCGTCCAGCGCCAACGGCGGGGCGGGAGACTCGTGGGCGTACCGAGTCCGCGAGCAAAACGGAACGGCACCCTCGCCGGCACCGTCTCAGGCACCAACCCCGCAGGCATCATCCCCGACATCGTCCTCGGCATCGTCGCCCGCCTCGTGCTTTGGCGCTTGCGGTTTGACGTCGACTCCGTCGACGGACTCCTCGTCTCCCCTGACCTGGGCCCCGTCGCCGTGGTTTTTGGCCGCCCGGGCGCGCGCGCCCTCGACGCTCTCCGGGAGCCGCTCGACGGGTGTCTGCCGGTGCGGCGACCCCGCGCTCGACCCGTGCCGTCGCGCCATGCGCACGGCGTACGTGAACACGTTGGACAACCACAACGCGACGCTCTTTCTGTACCCGACGTGGAACGCGCTGCCCAAGTACCTCGGCACGCCGGACGACGCGACAGGCTATGGCGGCAACAACTCGCCCATGCTCGAGCCCCTCGTGGGCGCCCCGGGGGTCACTGTCCCGATCGGACTCGTCGGAGCCCTGCCCGTGGGCATCACGTTCGCTGCCAGACCGCTCGAAGACGATCTCGCGCTCGAAGTCGCACGCATCTTCGAACGAGGCGGAAACTCGCTGCGCATGAGACCGGGACTCTTCCCAGAGTGTGTCGACCCCGACGAGGAGGCAGGCGTGAGCGTCTGATGGGAAGGGCGCAGCATCCGCACCGAAGAAAAAAAAACATGTCACCCGAATTCAACGGAAAAAAAACGACGACGCCACGCAGTTCGTGCGCACGCGCTTGTCGCATTTGTCCTCTCCTCCTTCTCCCCCCTCAACCTCAAATATTGCATGATCTCGTCCGATTCGTCCTCCACTTGTTCGCACACCGGCGTTCTCGCTCGACCTTTCCAGATTTTCACCACCCATTCTCCGCAAAAGTTGCCTGGCCCACCACAAACTCTCCTTCTGTCTGCTTCTTTTCGGCAAGTTTTTCAAAATGTAAAGTCAACCGAGCCTTTTCTTTCCTTCAAACTTCGTGCAATGACGACCTCGCTGTCGTCCGTTCTCGCAATTGCGTTTTCCCTTTTTCTTTTACAAACTCCCCACTCTCCTTTTTCTTTTGCCCGGCTTTCTGATCGTCATCCTCCTCTCGTTCCTCCTCCGCTTCCCGCGTCGCAAGCGACGCACTCTCTCCTCGTTCCATTCGCGTCCCTCCCCTCTCCTCTGAGACCCCAAAGCGGCACTTCGCTGGCGTGTTGTAAGGTTGACACGTTGTCTGTGGCGGTCGTTCTCATCGGCACGCACGATGCTGCGAAACACGTGCAGAAAACGGGGGGGAGAAGGGCGCTGTGGAGGGTGGCAAAAAGCGACAGGGGCGGAGAGCCGCAACGAACGAGGGCAGGTGCGGGCCGAGACCGAGGAGCCAAAGCGCGATGGCGACGAAAGGAGGCGAGGCGGTGGATGAGTGGGTGGAGAACAGACAGCGGAGAGAGACGGAGACGTGGTACCGTCATGCGTGCGCAACCGGCCGTGGACCTCGGGGGGCCAGGGAGAATGAGGGAGAACGAGAGGAAGGGAGGGTTGTCGGAGGCGCTTTTCGCGCACTTTGGACGGCCGTCGCGGCTCATCCTCTTGATCGGCGTCGCAGGAGCCTAGGAAGAGATGGAGAGGATCCGCAAGGGAAGATAGGGCATAGATACCAAGGGAGGAGAGAGAGGGAGGGCTAGACGGCAGTGCCGAGGAAGACTGGGCGGAGCAGAGTGAAGAAAAAGGAGCGAAAAAAAGCCTTGGAACCAAGTGTTTGGGGTCGAGGAGAATGAAAAAAAAGAAAACAGGACGCAGAATGCAACGGACCGACTGAAAGCTGGGCGCAAACGGAAGGGAGCGATGGAGATGGGAAATCGCACCGCCACACGGCGGAGTCCCGGTGTGGAAAGGAAAGGAGATGAGGGAACGGTGCGCGCAGGAAGAGATTGGTGCGTGCGGGGTGGAAAGGGGGGTGGAAAATGGAGGGGGGGGGATGCGCGAAAGGGCGACGAGGCGACCCTGGCAACGGCGGCGACGAGGGCGCGGCGGGGGAGTGGGGCGGGAGGGTGGGAGGGAGTACGAGAGTACGGATAGGAGGAGACGGAGAAAGAGAGAGAGAGAGAGAAAGAGAAGGAGAGAGAGAGAGAGGCAGCGGGATCCTCTCGAGACAAAGTGGAAACTTGGGCGGAAGCGTTCAAGTAAGAAAGTTTCCCGCCCCGTTTCGAGGGTGGACCCTCTCGAGCATTTCTCCCTCCCTCCTGCCACCCCGCTCCTCTCACCGCACGCTCACTAGGGCGGCGGCGCGGAAAGCGGGCGCGAAAGCGGAGCACGAACGGGAGCAGAAATGGGGTCGGCGGCGACAGAGCGGTCCGTGGAACCGACCGACGTCGCCTCTGGGGCACGAAGGGAACGTAGGCAAGAGAAAGGAGAGCGGCAGAGGGGGAAAAAGTACGAACGAGGACGTCACCAGAGGAGCGGGCAGAAAAGCGCGAACAGAGGTCGCTTGGACGGGCGCGGCGGCAAGATACGAACACCAAAAACGGAAAGGAAGAACGAAAGGAAAAAGCATACACAAATAGACACGGGAGAACTGACACAGCAAGCGTCGTCTCCGCTCAGCTCCGTTTTCAGAAAGAGGGCAGCGTGCTCGCCAGCCCGCCGAGTCGCGTCTTCCCTCTTCACTCCTTGCTCTCGGCCAGACGCTGTCCAGCGACGGCGGCGCACAGGGCTCCGACAAAGGCGGACGAGGCGCGGCTGGCAGCGGCGGCCAGGTCCGGGAGGCCGGCCGACTCGCGGCGGATGACCGCGGCGGCCTTGGCCGCGGCCTGGGCGGCGGGTCCGTCGGTGGCGGTGGCCGCCCGCGCACGCGTGGCGTCGTTGGACGGCAGGCCGTCCTCCGAGCCGCGCTCCGAGGGCACGGTCCAGTCGTCCTCCTCGGCGACGTCCTCGAGGCAAGCAGCTGCGTCGGCGAGCGACATGGCCATGGGAATTTTGCGCGGCTGTCCGTTGGGCGCGAGCGTGCGCTTGGTGGTGCTCGGGCACGAGCGCGGCGCCAGCATCGAGTCGGCCGCGGCCGCGCGCGCGGGGGTCGCGGCCGGAGTGGTCGGGGACGATCCGGCGCGCGAGGTCGCCGCGGATCCAAACGGCGGGTTGAGCACGCTCGCCTGCGAGTCTTGCGAGGCCACGGCCGAGGGCGGGTGCGAGCCCGAGGCCGAGCAGCATCCCGACGAGATTTCCGACTGCGTGGCGGTTCCGGTCACTGCGGTCGAGGCGCGGGCGGCCGCGGCCGCGGCGAGCGGCGTCGCCGAGGCGTCTCCGAGCGTCGAGGCGAGCGAAGCGGCGAGGGCGGCCGAGGAGAGGGGCGCCGACGCGGTGGTGGCCGAGGCGTGCACCTCGATGCGTTCCTGGGCGTCCGCGGCCGGGACGGCGGAGGACGCGGAGGTGGTGGAGGCGGAGGTGTGGGCAGCTGCTGCTGCTGCTGCTGCGCTTCTTGCCGAGAGTGCCGCTCGGATGGCCCCCTCTGGGGCGATTCTTCCTCCGAGGTCTGCGTGGAGCAACTTCTCTCCTGCCATGGTTGCTTCAAAGGCTCTGATCTGCGCTCCTGCGGCTCTGAGTTGAGGTTCGCGTTCGATGAGGTAGTGCTGCTGAGGTCCGATGACGGATCCTGGCCTGCAGACGCGGAGGTATCCCATGGCCTCCCTGGCGGTGAATCCTCTGTCTCTGATCAGGTGCGCGCAGATGAGCACTCCCGTGCGTCCCAGTCCTGCCTTGCAGTGAACGGCTGCGGCTCCGTCCATGGTTGCGATGAGCTCCAAAAAGGTGTCGAGGATGTGGTCCGGGGGGCACGTTCCATCGGGAAAGTAGAGTTCGTGGTGCTCGATGCCGTTGCTGGTGAAGCGTCTCGAGTCGTAGACCTTGCGGTTGAGTCGAACGACGCGTCTGACGTTGCGCGACTTGAAGTAGTCCACGTAATCCTCGGGCGTGAACGCGCGCCAGCCCCCGGGAGCGCGGGTGGTGGACGAGGGGCCCGAAAAGGCGAGAATCTTGCCCGGCACGATCCAGTTCAGGTCGCCATTCTCGACCTGCTCAAAGTGCTCGTACTCGTCGAGGTCAAACGCGCCCTCCTCGCCCGGCTGCGCGCCCCAGCGCAGCAGCCCGCAGTCACGCGCGCGCTCCATGCCGACCGCGATGTCGCGCACTCGCAGCACAAAGGTGCAGGGGCCCGACGAGGCGTCGCGAAAGCTGCCCAGCAGGTCGTGGCCCAGCAGCGCCTCGAGGTCGAGGCACGCCGCGCGCGCGTCCTCGCCCAGCACCAGCACGCGGAAAATGGCCACCAGAGCAGCAGCGTTGGCCGCGCGGTGCGGGTGTGGCGTCACAGCGAGATAGGTCGTGCAGCCCTGCTCGGCGGCGGCGCGAGACAGCGCGTCGGCCATGCAGCAAAAGCGCCACGTGTGCGCCAGGTTGCAGGGACCGAAGTCCGCGCAAAACGGCTCGTAGATCAGACCGGGGTCCAACCAACGAACCATCGAACCGCGAGCGCGGGGCGAAGAACGCACGCTCTCGGCCTCGGCAACGACAAACGACAGCGACCCGGGCACGATAGTCAAGGCATCCGCCAGAGGATCCCGAGCGCACAAAAAGCCGCCGGAAGCCGCAGGAGCCGCAGAAACCACATGCGAAGCAGATGAAGAGCCGAGCACACCGTCCACAGCCATGGCGACACACCAAAAAGGGACAGGAGGGGGGAAAAGGGAAAAAGGGGGGAGGGAGGCACAAGCCGGAAAGGAGAGAAGCAGGGGGGGGGGGCCGATCTGCGAGGAAAAAGAAAAAGGAGCAAGGAAAGGGAAATGAACAAGCGCACGGCAAGCACATGGGAAATGAACAAGCGCAAGGGTAATAATAAAAGGGAGGTGAAGAGAGGAAAAGAGGAAGAAGAGAGCAGGTTGATAGTAGAATGCTAGATAAATCAGACAAAGCAGGTAGTATGCATCGCAAGCAAGGCATACTGGAGTCTGGACGGTTGCGTCGTCTCGAGCCCACCCAGCCACCCACTCCCCACCCCATCCCCCCTTCCTCGTTTTCCCCCCGCGCTCAACCTGCCCCGTCCGCCTTGTGCCGGTTGCGACGGATCACTTACCCCCGCGTCGTTCCCCCTTGCCGTCCCCCGCTCCTCCCCTGCGTGGCCTCCCGCTTCCGCCACCTTCCCTCTGTCGCGCAACGACCCGTCGACCAGTCCTCGAGGGACGAGCGTCGAGGCTCCTCGCTCCTCCCCCCCGCCGTGCCGCGCCCGCGGTCCTCGACTCGTGCCCCCCGCGCGAGGGACGGCTCGAAGCGCGCCGGGAAAGCGCACGAGAGCCGCCGGCGCGTCGCCCATGGACTTTAAAAAAATACAGAGCACGAACGGAGCAGCATGGGCAGTCCGTGGACCGCCCGCCGCGGAGGGGTCGGTGCCCGCTCGGCGAACTAGAGATCCCCGCCCGGGAGCGTCGGCTCGGACCGCGACGCAGAACGGCCGCGCAGCATCGCATTCCCGACGAACCTCGCTCACGCAAAACGGCACGCAACGTCGGTTTACGCAAGGTGGGTCGGCAAAACGAACGAGGGCAAGACCATCTGTGACCCGGGTGCCGCCCCGAGGAGGCCGTCCATGGTGGGCGGTTGGGGAGCCCGGCGCCCCCGCAGTCGCGCGCCCGCCCCCCGAGGTCTCGGGGAGCACGCCAAGCTCATCCGGATGGACGCGACGCCAAATCCCCCACGCTGGGTAAACGTTCGCGTCGAGACGCACCGAGAGCAACGGGCGAAGCGCTTGGATGCTGGGCTCGAATCGGGCCGACCTGCTCGCCACCCGGTCGCACGACCGCCTCTTAAGAGCCCAGCCGGGCGCGCGCTTTCTGACGCGCGCCGCCGCGCGCGCCGACCGCAACCGATCCGAGCCGCGCCCAAGCCCAACCGCCGTCAAGCGAGCGCTTCGCTCTGCGAAATGCTCGCGCCCAATTGCAATTGCACACGAGCTACACGAATGAGAAGGGGCAGATGGGCATTGGGCTGCGGCCCGCGCACCGCCGCGGCGCGGCCCGGCTCGCGGGGGCGCAGCAACGAGGGAGGGGGGCGTGGGATCCCCCGCGGGCGCCAGGTGTCCGAGAGCGACCCACACCGCCCGGGGGGGAACAAGCTCCCCCTCTCGGGCGCGCGATCGGTTCGCGGCGCCGCGACGCCCCCTCGCGCGCCCAAAAGCCTCACAAAAATATCCAATCGATGACGAACGCACGATCCGAGCGCCGAAAGATGCGTGCGGTGCGGTGCGGGCCGCGGTCGTCCGGTTGACGTGGGCGATCCGGCGGGCGAACGGCGAACAGGAGGAGTCCTCGGACCCACACTACCGCGTTGCCGGGCGCGGACGCCCTAGGGTCCCAAGCTCCGTACCCCCCCCCCCTTTTAGCCTGGGAGGGTCGCCCCCCTCCCCCCCTGCTCCGACCTTCCGGTTCCCTTGGTTTGGACCGGTCGCTCCCCGTCACAGTTGGACGCGGAGTGGGGGGGGGGGGGGGGGGGGGGGGGGGGGGTTCCC
>PEIA01006926.1:5486-24515 GCA_003613005.1 Prototheca ciferrii
GGCTTTGCCGTGCGCTCCAACGCCGGCGAGCGTTGCGGCGCCGTCTGCAAGGTTCTCTCCTGCACGCCCACCAAGCACTGGGAGTGCATCCCGATCGACGCCTGGGGTGGTCAGTGTGGTGTTTCTTTGGTCGACCCAGAAGACTCGTCCGAAGGCGGTCTGCTCCTCTGCCCCGATGGCTCGCAGATCTCCATTGCTGGCTCGTCGGGGGATCTCAAAAAGGTGACCTCGAAGCGCGTTTCCCGGCTTTGCAAGAACTACTGTGGCACGGGAGATGACTCGGACGACGATGATGACGATTGATGTATCGCTGCACCCCATTTCGACTCTGTGTCGACACCGTGCCTCCTCTTGTCGCTGGGGGTCCTCCAAAGCGGACCCTCCGCTGCCACCGCTCGCTCGCTGCAACGTTTGCGCGATTCACGCGCGTACGCGACGTGCTTTCCACTGCAGCTCTCTTTGCGTTTGATTGATGCCACGCTCCCGACGCTCGCGCCCCGCGGGGAGAACGTCGACAAGAGGCATCTCCAGGCTGAATCCTTCGTCTGCATGCCTCGATCCAGCGTCGTGTTCTTGCCTCCTCCACACACCCTCTGGCCCCGGGCGCCCTTGCCGAGGCTTGCTCGCCTCTGCAGCCTGAGGAAGCGCAGACGTCGCCGACGCATCGCGCTCCATCGCCCGAACGATTACCTTACTCTCCCTCATCCCATTCTTGTCCCAACGACTTCCCTCCTTCCAGCCTCAGAGTCAACTGTCCAGCCGCTCGTTGTCCTCCTCCTCCCCTCGTCATTTTCCTTTCTCTCGCTTTCTTTCGCGTATGTTTTTCGACCTAAACTCAGGTAGAGAGGATCATGCAGGGGCTCGACCGCAAACGAAACGCGGACAAAAAAAACCAAAGAAAAAAAGGCAAAGGCTCAGGATGGCTGTGCGACATGGGAAAGGCAGGTGATGCAGAGAACCATGCTGGCAGCGAGGCGGCGGGGACGCACCGCTGTTCAACGGCAAACGAGGATGAGAATGAAATCAAGCTTGCGCGAGCGGCTGCGGTGGGGTGAGCGGGGCCGCGGGCTGCGAGAGCGCACCCGGCCTGTGGGTGGGCTGCGAAAGGGCCACCAGGATTGGCAGCTCGCGAGCCATCTGCGGGCGCTTTCCTGCAATGATGGCCTGGACCTCGGCAAGCGTGTGGCCGCGCGTCTCGGGGACGGCCACGGCAGTGTAGATTGCCGCGACGAGGGCGACGACCGCGTAAATAGCGAACGAAAAGGCGCCGAGCGCGGCGTGGATGGGGAGAAAGCTCACGTCAGTGGCGGCACCAGCGACAAACATGGTGGCGGTCGCAGCCGAGGCGGCCGGGCTCTTCGAGCCCATCGAGAAGATCTCGGACAGCAGCACCCAGAAGACTCCTGCCCAGGATGCAGAAAAGGCGAGCACAAAGGCGCTCATGGAAAGCAACAGCAGCACGGGAGACGCGAGCCAGTCCGAAAACGCCACCAGGGCGAGTGCCAGGGAGCAGGCAGCCGATCCGACGATCAGCAGCGGGCGCCGCCCCGCGTGGTCGATAAGCAGTAGCCCCAGCAGAACGCCGATCAGCTTGCCACCCGATACCACGCCCGTCGCGAGGCTCGCGGCCGATGTGGACGAAAGTCCCGCCTTGAAGAGCAGCGTCGGCGCATAGCTGATGACCGAGGTCGACGCAAAGGCCTGGTTGAACACGGCAAGTACCAACGCCATGCGAACGGCTCGGTGTTCCGGCCCCCTGCGAAGGAGAATGGGAGTGTCAGCAATCAGAAAAGGGGAAGGAGAGAAAGGGAGAAAAAAAGAAAAAAAAATGAGGAAGAGGGGGGGGGGGAGGAGAGAAGGGGGGAAAGATTGGACCAGGCGGCAAGGGAGGAAAAGAAAAAGGGAGGAAAGGAAAGAGGGCCAAGGAGGGAACAGATGTCGTCCATATTCGTGTGCACGTTTGTTGTGAACGCATCAAGAGTTTCTGCGCGACGCGATCCGTCAGCGCCAAGGGGTTCCCGCCTCGGGACCCTTCCGGCATGGCGCGCACCTGAAGACCTGGTAGATGTCAAGAATCATGGTCCCAAGCGTGCGGAAATAGCTGGGCTTCTTTGGAGGTGGCGTAAGAGACAGCATCGATTCGGGCACATCGCTCCGCGCGGTGGAGCTTGGCAACAGGCTGCTGGTACCTGCATCGGTGCCGGCATTTAGCAACCCAACGGACGGCGTCTCGCTGTCCGGGGGAGAGGCGCTGTCGGGCAACTTGCTGCTGTCCCACTCGCGCGCGAGCTGCGAAAACGGTAGACGGGGCGATGGTAAGCGCGTGACGGCGCAAGCGAGTACGAGCACGGCGATGGAGACGATGGAGACGCTCGCTCTACCCCGGCAGGTCTCGCCGGCTTCCCTTGCACCCCCTCTGAGGTGGCCTCGCAGCCATTTTGCCGGAGCATACCTCGACGACTGGGGTAGACGGGTTTGCTCCGGTGTGCTCTCGGCGCTCGCGCACAGCGGCGCTCTCCTTTTCGACCGAGTTCCATAGGTCCAGGAGTTCGGACTCGACCTCTGCGTTCGACGAGTCAACACCTACGCAGAACAGGGATTGGCGGTCGAGACGAGTTGCCGCGGCGTCACCCGCGTCCGCGTACGATTCGCGGGCCCCCACGCGAGGGTGCACCGTCCAGCACGCAGCGCTCCCCGTATCAATGGCATTTTGCCCGCTCGAAGACCCCAGAGCCAGGCCCCGACTCCCGAGCCCGAGCACCTCTGCCATTGCCCGCATCTCATCCCCCCCTCTCCCGATCTGCCCTTCTCTTCTCAATCGCACCTTCGGCGAGACGCTCAGAGGTGAACACGCGGTGGATGACGGCGAGAGCTTCATGCAGGCGCCCGTTGACGACAAGCCAGCGTGGGGACTCGGGAATGAACATGACTCCCACTGCGATGCGGAATGAAAAAAGGGGGGCAAGAGGAATGAGCGAAGAGAAAAACAGTCGGAACAGAACGAGCAGCGAGAAGGAGCTGTGACGAGGTGCGGGGACGTCCCACGTTGCACGGCACGGCGGAACCTCGTGGCACCGTGCGCGAAGAGATTCGCGTCTCCCGACCCGCGTCGAACGAAGCCTGAACGGCGGCTTTCGCGTCCGGAACAACGCGTCCGCTGACGCGGCCAAAGGCCAAGGACTTCGAGCCGAGCATCAAAGATACGATCAAAGGTGCCTTGGCACCCCCTCCTGACGCACGTGCGAGGCCAATGGCCGGCAGAAGCGGCATGCCGACCATGAACCGCCAGTTGTGGGGCAGATAGTGCAGTCCAGCGTTGATGAGAACTGCGGCAAGACCACCCACGGTGAGCATGACCTCGTAACTCTCAACGATGCGACCGCGAATTCGGGCCGGTGCAAGCTCGCCGAGGTAGACCGGTACGGTCACGGCGGACATGCCGACGGCGGTGCCCGAGACGATGCGGCCCGTCAGCAGCACCCAGACGTTTGGAGAGAACGCGGTGATCAGCGGTCCCACCATGAACACGATAGCGTCGACCGCCAACGTGCGGCGCCGACCATAGCGCAGCATCGCGGCACCGCCCAGCAGGGTGCCGAGCACGGCGCCCATTTTGGAGGCGCCCACGAGCACTCCCTGCATCGTTTGGCCGACGTCCATCGCCTGGCGAATGTCCAGAAGCGCGCTTCCCTGCGATGCGGAACGGGCGGAGAATGTGTTGGCGCGAGCGGCTGGAGCAAGAAGGCGCAACTCGAGGGGCAAAGAGATGGGGTGGTGGACGAAACACGCCGCCCTCCCCGGCCAGCAACGTACGCGCTCCGGCCCTCCTCCGGCCAGCGCGTCGGCAAACACGCTCACCAAAGGCAGCATCGGTTTGAACATGCGGTCGCCGGGCTCGCCGTCTCCCGACGCACCCCTCGCACGGCGCATGATGGCACGGCGGGAGGGGGCGGCGCACAGGCTTCGCAGCGCCTCAGGTCGCTTCCCTTTGCCCGATGGGCCGCCGCCCGCTCGCGGTGCGTCGGCAGAGTCCGCCCGGTACGCACCATGAGTCCCACATCGTAGCCGAACAAAAAGCCGCCGATGGCTGCGCAGAAGACGAGGGGACAAGGAACGAAGGAGCGAGGGGGAGGGGGGGGGGGCAGAGGCCACGAGGGTTGGCGAGGGTGCGGATGGCCGGACGTGCCTTCGGACGAGGGGGAGGTCGGTGGGGGCGTGCCGAGACGGATCGTGGCCTCCGCCGCAGCCGGACGCGACGCGCTCCGAGCGCGTGCGACAAAAGACACCACTTGGCGTCGACGGGACTTGCACATGGGTTCAACGAGCCATCCCCGCCTACGTACCGGCGATCAGCGCGACACGAATAAGCATGGTCGCGACACGCGCCCGGCGCGACTCGAGCGTCCGGCGAGGAGGGGAGGGTGTGGGAAAGGTCGGGGAGGGGGGGGTGGCCGCAGTTGGTGGGAGGAACAGCTATGCCGGAACGGCCATGGCGCCGTGCGCAGGGCCGGCAGGACGCACGACAAGCACGTGGCAGCGTAGATCTCGGTCGAGCGTCGAGCGTCGCGGTGTCTTCCCGCGCCGACGCGCGGCGCGCGCGGGCGGTGCCTCGGGTGCCCGCTTTCGGCGCGGAGCGCGCGAGGTGCGGTTTGGGACGCCGCGTCCCCGGGTCCCCCGCGGGGGGCTGCGAGCGACCTCTGGACCCCGCCTCCTTCCCCCTTCGCCCGTCCCTCCCCTCCTCCTCCCGCATCCGCACCCCGCTTTCCCCTGCCCACCCTCGCGCCCTCCTCCGCGCCTCCTGGGCCTGCCCAGCTTGGCTCGGCTCTGGTCCTCGCGCGCGCGCCGGCCTCGCTCGGCGCCGCGTCGCGCATCGCGTCTCGCGTGCGGTCGCGCAGTTCCACTCGTCTTCCGCCGTTCTCCTCTCAGCGCCCTCTTGCCGCATCGCCCTCTCACGCGCCCGCCGCAGCCGCGAGGAGCGCCGCAGGTCAAGCGAGCGCCATGGGCTTCCTGGACAGGTTCCGCGGCCGTCGCGAGGAGAAGGAAGAGGAAGTTGTGCCCAGCGCTGCTGCTGCGCCCGCTCACATCGACCTTGATGCGCACACGCACACCAACGTGAGCACCCCGACGCTCACCGACCCCGCCGTGGCCAAGGCCTTCCAGGAGCTGAGTGCCGCCCCGCGCGGCCGCATCTACAACCCGTACGAGGGTGCTTGACCGCCGCGATGGTCAGCGCCCGGCGTTTACGCTCCCCGAGCGCCCCGAGTTTCTGTTCGAGGAGGAGGCCACCGTGCACACTCGCTCCTGGAGCGAAAACCTGACCTACTACACCGGCGTGGGGTACCTCGTCGGCGCGCTTGCTGGTGGCGCCCGCGGCGGCTACACGGCGCTGTCGACCCCGCTGGCCGTCGCGGCCGGCACCGATTCGTCGCGCCTGCGCGTCAATGCCCTGCTCAACGGATCTGGCCGTGCTGGTCGATCCTCCGGCAACGCGCTCGGCATCCTCGGTCTCTTTTTCTCGGGCTTTGAGAGCGTTGGCTCCTACCTGAACTCCGACGGGTGGGTCCCGGACTGGGTGCCCACGCTCGCGGCAGGCACGCTCTCGGGCGCCATCTACAGGGCTCCCCGCGGTCCCCGCCAGGCCGCCGCCGCCGGCGTCGTCGGCCTCGGCTTTGCCTCTGCCCTGCTCGGTGCCCGCAGCTTTGTCAGCCCGGGGCTCTAGGCGACCTGTTGTGGAGCGTGATCTTCCACCCACTGCGCCGTTTCGGTATGCACGCCTTTTTTTTCCCCCTTTGCTTGTCCTTTTTGGGGGGGGCCCCTCCTGGCACCCCTTTTGCTTGCCATGAGCCCTTTTGCCCTTTGCGAGGCAGTTTTTTTTGGTGTTCGCCCGCCTCGCTCGAGCTCCCTCTCTCTGGCATGCCGTCACCTGTCGTCGTCCGCTTATGTGTCAAATGGCATCGAGTGCGGGAGCGTGGGAAAAGCGTAGAATCGGACGCAGCAATGTGCCTCCAAACCGGCCGGGGCTGCGAGCCGAGGGGTGGGGGTTCGGGGTGGGTCGAAGACGAGCAAAGCGAGCTGTGGGCGCCGTGGGAGGTGACGGTGGGAGCGAGGCGTTGCCGGAAAAAAAAGGGGCGTGGGCCTCCGAGGATGTACAGCTGGCGACCCCGGGGCGACGGGCAAGAGCGGGAAATCGGGCTAGAGCTTGGTGGCCACGTAAAAAGACGCGTACGTGTTCACGCGGTCCATGTACGGGACCTCGCGCATACTGTGGACGAGGTCGACCTGCGCGGTGCGAGCGGAGGGGGGAGGGAGCGGAAAAGGGTAGGTTGAGCCAAGAGAAAGCCGGGGAGGCGAAATGAGCAGGATGGCGTGTTGTGACGGGAAAGGGCCCAAAAGGGATCCTCGCGCGATCAAACGTAAAAAAAAGGGGGGAGAGGAAAAATACAGATACCGTGGCGCTCCCGCCGCACACTTTCTCGCTCCGTCTTTGGCGGCCGCTCTGCGCCCGCCGCTGTTCCGCCTCTCGCCCTCGTCTCCTCGTCTCACCTTGAAGCCGGCCTTGGCGATGAGATCCGCATAGGGCGGGCGCTCGGCGGCGGAGCGCCAGATGACGCGGCCGCCCTTGGCGACGTGGCGTCCGAGCGCCTTGGCCATGCTCTCGCACATCTCCTGCGGGAGCCAGTCGAGGTGGTCCATGAGAATGACCTTGGTGTAGGTGCGCTTCTCGAGCTCGGGCTGGAAGTAGCCGCTGACGACGCGCAGCGCGTAGACGGCACCGCCATCGCGGAGCGTGCGGTAGCCGTCCGCCCGCAGATAGCGCGGGCAGTTGGTCGGAGTGAACCGGCCGGTGAGGCAGTTGTAGTAAAAGTAGTTGTCCGACTTGAGGTGGGTGTCGTACAGGATGCCGTGCAGGCCGCGCTGCGCATAGTCGGCGACGCTCAGGTTGTCGTGCGCGATGAGGTTGCGCTGGCGCTTGGGGACGCCGGCGCCGAGCCAGAGGCTGATGGGGTTGAAGAGCACGAGGCGCAGGAAAAAGACGATGAACCAGTTGGGCACGAGCGCGAGGGCACCAGAGCTCCACAGCGCATCGGCGGCCTTGCGCTGCTCCGCGAGGCTGGGCGCCTCGGCGATGCGCGCGACGGCGCTGGCCAGGCCGAGCACCTTGGAGAGGAAACGCAGCAGCCACACCACGTGTCCCATGCCGCCGTAGTAGTAGAGTCCGTTGTTAAAGTAGTGAGTGCGCGTCGACCAGAACTCGATGCTCGCCTCGGACATGAAGGGCACGAGGTCGCGCTCGAAGATGCGGGCGGCATCGGGGTGCTGCAAAGGGGGGAGAGGCAGGGAAGGAAAAAGGGGTGAGAGGACGGAGATGGGGGGGGAGCGAAAAGTGGCGGTCGAACGCGGCGGGAGCGTCCAACCGAGCGACGAAAGAGTACCGAACACTCGGGTAGGGAGACGACCTTTGCGAAGCGACGACATCGCGACTGCTTGTGCCCGCGCTCGCGATCAAGCTCGCCGGCACCAGGGCCGATCGCGACCGATCGCGTACCTTGCCCTCGCCAAAGAGCTTCCAAACGTCCTCGTAGGGGAGGCGACGGATGGCGACGGCCTTTGCCTCGAGGAGAGCGGACTGAGCCGGGTTGCAGTCGACGCTGTAGACCTCGCGGGCGCCGGCAATGCAGAGTTCGAGCGAGTTGCAGCCGCCCGAGGTGAGCGTGAGACAAACGTCGTCGGGGCTGATGGCCAAAAACGGCGCGTCGACGGCCGGGTCCTCCCAGGATTGAGTGTACAAAAAGGTGGGAGGGAATGCCGGAGGGCGCTCGACCTTGGCCTCGACGACGGCCGTCGAGCGCGACGAGCGGCGGCGGCCGATCCAAATGTAGTATGGCGCGCGCAAGTACGGCACGTAGGGGATCGAGCCCTGCGAGTTGTGCTCCCACTCGCGCGAAAGCACGTAATCGAGGTACTGGCGGCGTTCGGGGCCCACGTCGATGTGATCCGTGTCGAACGTTGCGCGCCAGAAAAAGCGGCGCAGCCACGTCATCTTGCGAAGCGGCAGGTCCGACTTGGCCCCGACGTAAAAGTCGGTGACGCCCAGGATGCCAGTCTCAGGCGTCAGGTAGCTCGCGGCGCGGTCCACGGCGGCGTAGAACGGCGGGATCACTGCGTGGTGGCGGAGGAGGAGGAAAAGCGGGCAAGTGGGCAGACGTTCGCGGACTCCCTTCCCCGAGAGGGAGAGACGCAGAAGCAGCAAGAGAGGAGCTGTGAAAACGCAAGGCGGCAAGGGCAAAAGCAGCGCGGGAATTGTCCTCCGGTCCGCTCTCCGGCCGTCTTCTTCGCCCGCTTGCTCTCGCTACGCCCTGCCACGCACTCGAGAGAGAGTACGAAAAGGTGACCAGGTCGGCGCTGGCGCCCTTCGGGGGGGTGAACGCAGTGGCATCACCCTCGACCACGGTCACGTTGCTCCATCCCTCCTGCTTGACCTTGAGCTTGGCCTGCTCGCAGAGGCTCGAGCACAGGTCGACGACGTAGATGTGCTTGAAGACGTTCAGATCGATGTAGCGAGACATGAGCTTGACGTTCTCCTGCAAGGCAGTGGAGAAAGGGAGAGGGGGGCGGGGGAGAGGACGATTCGGTGATTCGGGCGCGGGGACGACAGGCACATCGAGACCCAGAGCGGGGGGTGGGAGTGGGGGAGGGGCGAAGGAGGTGGTTGGAGGGGGGGAGGAAGAGGGAGTGCTGCGCTCCGGATTCGCCCGCTACCGGGATTCCGCGGATCCAACGCGGAGAGGGAGCGAACGGCGGAGGGAGGTGCGAGCAGCGGCGCCCACGCGCTGCTGCCGGCCCCGCGCGCGCGGGCGACGGCCACACGCGCCCTCGCCCTTGGCAGCCGCAGGACGCACCCCGGTGCCGCCGCCCAGGTCAACCCAGACGAGGTTGCGCAGGCCGAGATCCGTCACGCGAGCGGCGCAAGCGGCAAGCATGGGCTTTCGACCCCACAAAAAGTTGGAGCGGAACGAATCATCTGCGGTGGGCGAGTTTGGGCGAAGCGACGGAGGGTGAGGCGATCGAATCCGGCCGGCCGCGCCCGACCGGGTCACGGCGGGGGGGCGGTGCAGGGCAGCCGCTCACTCCGCTGGCCGCGCCCTCCGATCCAGCGTGCAACACAGCCCGACGCACATGCCGCAGCCTGGGGGGCGTAAAACTGCTCGAGGCGAGCGGCGTGATCCGTCTCCGTGACCCGCGAAAACCTGCGTGGGCGAGCGTTAGCAAGGGAGTCGGTGAGCCATGGGAGGGGAGGGGGGTGAGGGAGAGGGACGGACCCGGGAACGCGGGGAACGGCGGCCGCCTGGAGAATATCAAGAAGAGCAAGCGCGGCAAGGGGTCGAGGGCGCCCAAGACCGGGCTGCGGCGGCCGCGCTCGGCGCACCAGATGTGCTTGAGCACGGTAATGTCGTTCTTCAGCTTCTGCACGGGCGTCTTCGGGGCCAAATCGCGCGTCTCGCGCCGAGCGGAAGGCCCAGGCTTGGTCCGGACCGAGGGCGTCTTGCGCTGCCTCATCACCGCGGATCCGTCTCCGCCCTTGCCCATGGTGGATGTTCCCGAGCGATCGAGGGTTGCTGCGACGCCGAGTGATGAGTGGCGATCGAGGCGCGGGCCGGCCCGCCGCTCCGCTCTTGAACTCCAGCGGGCTCGAATATGCCCCCGCCGGGCAGATGCCCGCGCGGCGTGGGCACGGCAACGAATCCTCGCTGCCGCGCGCGGGCACCGCGCCACGCACCGCCGCGCATACCCCCCCACTTTGGCGATGCCGCCTGGGAGCAAACCCAGGAGTTTGTCGGGCGTGATCGATGCACCCTCCCCGCAAGCCTTCGCGAGCCCATGGTGCTCGTCCGGACTGCGGGTCGCCTCGGCACCAACGCGGCGATTCGCGCGAGCCATCCGGGAGGGGCGATCGGCAAGCCCCTGGGGCTGTGCGTCGGTCCGGACACGCAGCCCGTTCGCGGCACCGCCCGGAGGGGATCGCCGTCGACGCTCCGCGGCAAGCCGCATCTGCTTCTCTCGACCCCAGGTCTGGGGCGATTGGCGGTCGAGGGCAGACGACCCGAACGCCACGCAAGGGACGCACGGCGGCCTTGCGTAGGGGGCTGCAACGCTCCGGGGCAAAGCGGGGCGAGGGGGAGGCCGGCCCGCCCCAGACCGGGCGCGTCGTGTCGTTCTGGGTGGTGCCTTCTCTCCAAATGAGCAAACGAGGAGAGATGGCGTTTTCGCCACCCGAGCGAAAACATGACGCGGTCGCGAGGGACCAGAATGGCCTCGACGACAGGGTTTGCCCAAGCAATCATCGTCGGCAAGCACGCAGACGGTCTTTGGCTAGCAGGGAATTGCCGTCGATATGTCATGGAATCGAAAGCGGGCTGGGCGATGCGAATCGGAGAACGAAAAGGAAAAAGACAACGGAGGGAAAGAGGGAGCAAAAAAAAAAAAAAAAAAGAGGCTGCACTTTGAGGTAGCTTGCAGTCGATTTACAGTACAGGATCGAGAAATGGCAAAGGTGCGGGCATCAGATCATCAGCGATCGAACGACGAGGGTGGGAGTAGGATGAAGGCTACACAGGAAGAGAGGAAAGCAAACGAAATTGTCGTTCCCTGCTCATGGAGCACCCTCTGCGCCGCACGATCTCTTCGGCTCCTCCTTGGTCTGCTCTTCGCACACCTCGTTCGGGAGCCACGGGAGAAAAGCGATCGGAACAAGCTGCAGCGCCGCCGCGACAAGCACAAGAGCCCCCATGTTCCCGAACGCGTGCCTCGAGACGCCAAGCGCCTTTGCGAGCGCGGCACCCAGGGCGTCACCGAGACCCATGCCGAGGTTGCTGACGCTCATGACCGCCGCGAACAGAGTGGCCTCGACGCCCTCGGGACAGGAACGCGCCGCCAGCACGAGCGCTGGCAGAAACGCCACCTGCCCGGCAGCCTCCACCACGGCCGCGTCGGCGAGAGCAAAGAGGCGATCCGGGATGCCGATTGCGAGATTCCAGCGCTGGATCAGCACGAGCTGCGAACAGGCCGCAACGGCGGCGCCGATGCCCGTGACCACAAACACTTGCTTGAGCGGCCGCGAAGCAAGGAAGGAGTCGAACGTCCAAACGCCGACCAGGCACGCGATGGCACCCACCAGCTGCAGGTCGCCGAGCATTCCGGGATCAAAGCCGAGCGCCTCGGACTCAAAGTACTGCATCGTCGTAGACACGTTGGGCGATGCCTGCCAGAGAAATCCAAACAGCGTCGGGAGCAGCAGCGAAGGACGCGACAGAGCGGACGCTAGCGCACGGGCCTGAGCCACCAGCAACGACAGCAGCGACGGAGGGCGCGGGGGAGCAAACTGGTGGCTAGAGGACGTGCGCGAGGGAGAAAAGGGGTGGTCCACGGGAGGCGGCCGAAGATGGGCCGGAGTGGCAAGCTCCAGGGAGAGCTGCGCCGCGCGCGAAGGGGAATCCACCTCGCTCGCACGCAGCGCGACGCCACCCGGATCTCTGCCGGACATGGCAGCCCCCTTGGCCTCGTCGCCACGCTCCGGCAGTGCCGCGAGCTCGTGCTCTCCGCGAATCGATCTCGACTTGTCTCGCTTTGATCGGCTTCCGAACAGCCTTGCCACGGCCCGGAGGGGAGATGCCCCCTTCTCCGCCCGACAGCTGCTCCCGGGCTGCCGCCGCTCGCGGACGCTGAGAGCGGCAACGGAAACGAGCAGGGGAGCCAGCGCCGAGAGGGCTATGACCGCGCGCGGGCCGAGACGTTTGACGAAGCGACCGCCGGCAGAGCAGGCCAGAATCTGTCCCGACGACTGCCAAGCCCAGCACAGCGACTGCAGCGAGGCGCCGGTGACGGGCGGGGGGGTGGAAGAAGAAGGTGGGCGGGCCGAGGTGGGTGGGGAGCTCGAGCGAGAGGCCGAGCGAGGCGAGCAGGTGCCCGGGAGAGAGGAACGGGACGAGACGGTGTGCGGCCGGATCTCCGAGGCTGTCGGAACGGAACGATCGAAGGCGTCAGGTCTCCCGAGAGATGCAGATTGCAGCAACGGAGCCAGGTCCTCATCTTGCGCCCCCTCATCCACCTTCCGCATCCCTTTTTCGCCCCGGCCCGCCCCACCGCCGCCCCCCCTGCCGTCGAGCTCCCGTGCAGCCTCCACGACGAGCGAATCCGCCACGACGTCGCTGAACGCCACCGCCGCAGCAGACGGCGTCAAAAACAGCAGCACGGAGTACGCCGTGTACGGCGCGGTCGAGAGGCACAGCAACGCGGTTGCGCTAGCAAGGCCACAGAGCAGCAGGTACGACTTGCGACGGTACCCCCAGAGAGGCACCGCATCCGAGAGGAAACCGTAGAGAGGCTTGATAACCCAGGGGAGCTTGGTCACGCTGGTCACAGCAGCCACCGCCGGTGGCTCGAGCCCAGCACCATCCTTGAGGAAGACAAACACAGCGAGGTTCGAGAAACGGCCGAGACCCTGCACCAAGTAAACCAGCGACACCGCACGCATCTCCGGACGGGTCTGCAAGAGGTAGCGCCACGTCGCGAGAGAGGACTGGGCGGCCGCCGCGGGGGCAGGGGCAGGGGGGCCGGGCTGTCCGTGTCGCGGAGAGGGTGGCTGCGACCGCTCAGCAGGGAGCGCGCCCTCCAGGTCCGCCCCTATGCTCGGGCCGCTACGGCGTGTCATCCCGTCGACGTAGCCTCGGACCATGTCAGAGTCGAAGCAATCGCCGACGACCTTCGAAGTTTGGCATCAAATCAACCACGCGACCGCGCACCGGCGCGCGCGCGCGCGGTGGTGCGCAGTCCGCGCGCGCGCGCGACAGGCGCTGCCCTCGCCGCCCAGCGCTGTCGTCACTCGCGGCCGCCTCCCCTCCCCCACCTGCGGGCCTCCGTTTTCTGCGCCAGGTTTGCACCCACCCACAGACAGCCTCACGTCCAGCGACGGCCGCGGTCCCGCTTTGCATGGCTGCGTCTGGGAGACGAGCATGAGCGGGCGATGGCACGTGCTGGCCAGAGCTCACGCCCGGGATTGTCAACCGTCAGCTTCAGCGTAGCCGAGCTTCCTCTCCCCTCGACGGGCCCGTCCCACAGCAGAGGAGCTTTCCCTAGGGCATAACAAGCGGTGTAAACGAAGCGAGCAAAGGCAGATGAGATCGGAAGAAAGGGGAGCGGATGAGCCAAGACGAGCCGAATGCACCATGCATCTTTTCCCCTGTCTTTCATTGCTTGCTCTCTCTCTTCTCCCTTTCGGCCGGGGAGGGTCCATCGAGCGAGCCCCTGATGCGCGAGGCTGAGCAAATAACAAATGTGGTGGTCCGCGGTTCCGTCGTTGCCGACCTCATCGCACCACGGACGTCGCTGTGGAGAGCCAGCGTCGGTAGACCCACGATTCCTCCAGACCGCTGCAGGCAAAGCAACTGCGACGCCGCTTGCTTCGTTCGCACGATCGCCCCGTCTGCCTTACACATTGCGATTTCAGACAGGGCGTCTAACTTTGGGGGGTGTTTGCGAGAGTCTAATCGCACGCGCGCAGGGATAGCGGTGCAGATTGTGCCCAACTCTGATCACAGGTTGGCAACCTAAGACTTTCAAGGCACATCGCAGGACTGCTAATGCGTGCCTGTGCGATGTGTCGCTGCGGCACAAGCGTGCGCAAAACACAAAATGCAATCACAAATGACGAGCCATGGGCAGTGAGAGATGGCGACAAGGAGCAAGACGTAAAAAAGATGAGAGGTGAAAACCTGACAATGACAAAAAAAGGAAAAGAAAAACAAATACAAAAAAATGTGAAACATGCGGAAGTGCTCAACAGCACTTTTCGAGCTGCTTTGCAGACTCCTCGAGCTGCGCGAGCTCTCGACAGTCGCCGGCCTCGACGGCCTCGACGGCACGTCGGACAGCGTGCTCGACTGCAGCAGTGATCGAAAGGGCTGGCAGCCCCTCCTCGATGCGACGCGAAATGGCCGTTGCACGCTGCACGACCGACCTCGGAAGACCGGCGAGGCGTGCGACGTTGGGACCGTACGACTTTGGGCACGCCCCAGGAGCGAGGCGGTACAGAAAGGTCACCTCTGGGACGTCCGCGCCTTCGTCGCCACCTTCGCCGGGGGCGCCTCCGCTCGCGCCCTCGCCGCCGACGCGGCAAGCCATGTGCATGAGAGCGACATCGGGATCGTCCTCGTGCGCCGCCGCGATCGAATGATAGTGCGTGGCAAAGAGACCGCGGCATCGCACGCGCTTGCTGAGGAAGCGCAGCACGGCGTCGGCGATCGCCGAGCCGTCGCTGGTGCTGGTGCCCCGGCCGAGCTCATCCAGCACCACAAGGCTCTGGGCCGTGGCGCGGCGCAGCGCGGCGGCCGTCTCCGCCATCTCGATGAAAAAGGTCGACTGGCCCGCCACGAGGCGGTCGCGGGCGCCGGTGCGCACGAACACAGCGTCCACGGGCGTCAGGCGCAGCGACCGCGCGGGCACCCAGGCGCCGACTTGTGCGGCCACCGCGGCAAGGCAGATCTGGCGCATGAGCGTCGATTTTCCGCCCATGTTGGGACCGGTCAGAACCACGAACGGCGCGTGCCCCTCTCCGCCTAGCTCGGCGTCGTTGGGCACAAACGTGCCCCCGGCGCCGGGCACGCCCGCGGGATGCCGCAGCTCGCGGGCCTCGAAGACCGCGGCGGTGCCGTCGGCCGTCGGCTCGACAAACTGGGGCCGGACCATCGGGCCATCGGCGCACGAGGCCGCAATCGCCAAGCCCATCAGCGCATCGAGCTCCGCCGCACAGTCGGCCGCGGCCGTCCACGACCGGGCGTAGGACGCAAACTTGCGGATCAGACGCTGCACAAAGGACGATAAAAAAGAGATCAGGCGGGGCGACATTCCCAAGGCGTGCGGAGCAAATAGGCGCAGCGAGAGAGAAAGCGAAGCGGTCGACGCGGAGACAGACGCGACTCAATGTGCGATCCGCGCGCAGCATCGCACCGTCGCATCGCGCACATCACAAACCCTCTCCCTCCACCTTCCACTCCTCTTTTCGCGAGCCCACTCGCCCAAGCGCAAAGTTTCGACGCAGCACCTTCCTCGCCCGCTCTTCTTGATTTCCACACATGCCACCTCTCGACGCACCTGAAGGATGCCGGACAGAGCCTCCTGCCGAGCCTGCTCGGCGTCATCGCGTGCCTCGGCGAGCTTTTGAAGCTCGGGGGAGACGTAGCGCTTGACGCCCTTCTTGCCTGGCCGCGGCATCCAATCCTGCGGCACACGCGCGCTGTCACTCACCTCGATCACGTGCGCCTCGCGCTGCAGGCTTATCAACCGCAGCGACGGCACCTTGCCGCGCATCTCCTGCAAAGGAAAGAATGAGGTTTGAAAGTCAGCAGAGAGGGGGGCGGGGGGAGGAGAAAGAGGGTTTCGGCACTTTGCGAGAACAACCCGACGCAACAATCGCAAGCAAGCAGAAAACACGTAGATGGGGTGCTCCTCTGCGCATGCCGAGAGCCGCGCGCTCTCGGCGTTTGAGACCTGTCGGTCGGTCCGACCGTCCCTCTGTCTGCCCGGGAGCGTGCACGATATCACGGCCCAGGCGATCCCGATCTCTATCGCGGCCTGCGCGCCGAATCTTCCCGCCGAACGATCGCACCCTTGCGTATGCGGCAATGGCGGCGTCCGCCTCAGCTCGGGTGGCCTGGGCGGCGTCAAAGGCCTCGTCGACGCCTGGAGCCGGCGTCACCGACCCCGTCTTGGACGCGGCGTCCCAGTCTGCGGCCGCAAACATGGCATCCAGCGGCCCGTCGAGATCCAGCAGCCGCGACTGCGGTTCTCCAGCCACGCACAGGGACCTCAGCAGGGGCGACGCGGGCCGCGAGTCGCGCAGCACCGCGAGGCCCTGGCGGACGGACGCAAGGCCACGGAGCACGGTAGCCACAGCTTTGACGCGCTTCGCTGCCACGTCCTCGTACAGGACAACATGCGGCGCATCGCGCGCAGATCCCACGCCAGCGCCTGTAGCCACCAGGCGCGCGATGCCGCGCTCGAGGTTGCCAGAGCTCGACAGCGACGCACGTGCCCGCGCCGCCGGCCCCTCGAGCGCTCCCATGAGCTCGGCGATGGCGTCTTGCCGAGCCACGATGTCGGAGATGCGCAGCAGAGGTCGACACAGCCAGCTGCGCAGGCGGGCGCGACCGGGCGCCGTTCCGCATCGGTCCAGGCTCGCGAGGAGCGTGCCCGCCGTGGACGAGCCTCCCTCTGACGACGTGACCACCTCGAGGTTGTCCAGCGCGGCGCCGTCGAGCACGCAATACGGTGCCATCGAGGGAAGCGAGGAGCTCGCGGCATCCGTGGCGGCACCGGCGGCCGCGACGCCGGACGTCGGTTCCCCCGCGTCCGCCTGGTCGCTCTTGCCGCCGTCGCCGTCCCACGCGCCGACGCCAAAGGCGTCCTCGAGCCGTTCCACGCGCCTCGACGAGACGACCGCCGCATCGATGAGGGCGTCCCGCAGCACCTCGAGCGCCCCTCCGAGCGCGCTGCGCGCGGCGTTGCGGTCGCGCAGCGCGGCGAGCTCCGGCAAGTCGCCGTCGGCCACCTCGTTGCCGACGGCGCGGGAGAGCGCGGCGCGGTACGAGGCCTCGGCCTCCTCGGCGCGCCAGCAAGGCAGAGACGGCGGGAGCTCGACGACGCGCGGACGGCGCAGCACCCCATCGAGCATGCGACGCGTGGCGACCGAGCAGCCGCGCGGGAGGACCACCTCGACGGGGTCGAGCGCGGAAAGCACTGCGCGCAGCGCGCCGCGCAGCTCGTCGTCGTGCCACTGTCCGATCAGCACGCGTCCTGCGGCGGCATCCACGGCGGCGACGCCAATCTCGACGCGCTCGCGCGACCCGTCGGCGGCGGGCACCTCGACAAGCGAGAGCAGCCAGGACGTGCCCGACTCGCCCTCGAGCAGCTCGGGGTCGCGCAGGGTTCCCCTCGAGAGCACGGCCACCTTTTCGCGCAGCACCACGTTGGCGCGCTTGAGGCCGCGCCGCTTGCGCTCTTCGTTGCGAGCCGCGAGCAGCTCTGGTGTCTCCGTCTGCTCGACCACCACGACCTTGAGGTTGGCGCGCACGAGCCCGCCTGCCATGCTCGCGTAGGCCATCTCAGGGAAGCCCGCATGCGCACGGTCGCCCTTCATGTACGTCAGCCCGAGGTGATCGACGCCCAGGTGGCTATCCATCTCGAACAACTCGTAAAACTTGCCAACCTTGAACATCAACACGGCGTCGTAGTTGTGCGCTTTAAAGTCCCACCACTGCATCTGCCCCTCGGACACGTTGGCGGCCTTGAGCGCCCCTGGGGGGATGCGTAGCGTCCGCGGGTCGTACTCGAGGTCGTCAGGACGGTGTCCCGCCGCATCGCGCACGCGGTCGGGCTTGAGGAACGGGAAGAGCGCCTCGGTGCGGGACGCAAACCGATCCTGCTCCCCCTCGCCGAGCGCCTCCTTGAGTGCGCTCGAGGGTGGTGCGTCGCCAGGCGTCCGGGGTCCGGCGCCGGTCGGCGTCGAGGGTGCGCGGCCAGAGGTCGGTGGCGTGCGCGGCGTGCGCGCCGAGGGAGGCTCAGCCTTGACCGGCGGCGTCGAGAAACCGGCGCCGGCATAGGGGTTTGGCGACGAGGGAGGGCAGGCTCGCTTGGTTGGTGTGTGCATCGGCGTGAGGCCCAGGCTCGGGCTGATGGCCGCCTTTGGGCCCGACTTGCGCGACTTGCCTCCAGCAGTGGCGCGACTGCCCTTGCGGCGGCGCTTGGAGGCGTCGTCGTCGACGTTTTCGAGATCCGACTCGGGCTCCCCCTCACCTTCGTCCCCGTCCTCGTCCTCGAGATCGTCCATCTCAGAATCCTCGTCGCTCTCGTCCGGCTCAAACTCGCTACCGGAAGCGTCGTCGAGATCAGATCCTGGCACCGCACGCCGGCGGGGCTTCCGCACCGCCCCGCCGCCGGCGCGGCGCAGGCGCTTGCCGCGGGCCCGGGCGGGCTCGGCGGCGACGTCGGCATCGGGCCCGGCGGCCGCGCGGCCGCGCTTGCCCGCGGCGAGTGGGGCCGCGGCGGAAACGCGCTCCCAGCGCTCTCCGCAGAGGTCGAGAGACTCGACATCCCCGTCGTCGTACTCGACGCGATGCGTGCCCGCAGCGGCATCGTACGAGACCACGAGGCCGCGGTACCACTGCGACTCGGCTGGCCACCACACGCGTACCACCGACCCCGTCAGTTCCTCATCAGGACGCTCCTGGACCAACGCAGCCTCGGACTTGAGCGTCGGCGGGGGCGAGGGAGCGGACGAGGGAGCCTGCGGGGGCGAAGGCGGGGGGGAGGCCACCGCCGATCGGGCAGAGGGCAGGGGAGAAGGCGCGGTCTTGACCGGGTCCACGGCCTCGGGCTTGCATTGCTTGGCCTGCGCAAAAGAGCGAGAGCAGACGATGGGTGGAGCGGAACGGGGTGAGCAAAAACAAAAAAAAAAACGCACGAAGCGAGCGGACCTTGCCCAAGTCTTCATCCCCTTTCCCCCTCTCTTTGCCTGGCGCCGCTGGTGCGGACGCGACGTCCCGAGAGGACGGCGCGCACCTGCCCCCCGCGGTCTGGGGGAACGCCCGTAGGATCCGTCGCTGGGCACAGCATTCCAGCCGCCGCTCCGCCCATCGGATAGACAAACGAATGCGTCACGCACCTTGGCGATGGGCGAAAAAAAAGCTGCGATCGATCTTTGCGATCCGCCCGACTGGCTCCTCGACCGGCCCGACATGGTTACCTGCGCGGGCCTCACGGACGACAAATGCCGCTTCGATTGTCGTGCGGCACCGCAAAACTCGACACGTCGAGCACGATTCCAAAGCTGCGCGCGGGTCGACGCGGCGCGGCTCAGCGAGGCGCCGGCGAGCGTCGGGTCGGTATCGTGTCGTGCCCCGGGAGAAAAAATCAAACGGCAGCGCGCGCGCGCCTCGGCCCAGCGTGGCGCGGCGGGAGGGAGGGGGGGGGGGGGGG
>PEIA01006937.1:0-24072 GCA_003613005.1 Prototheca ciferrii
CTGGTGCTGCCCATCGCACCCTCGGCCACGGTGGGCGAGCTGCGCGCGCGCGCCGCCAAGCTCTGGGGCGCCGCACCCGCGGACGCAGCCGCCTGGCCCGCGGCCCTCGTGCCCGTCTCCGGACAGCCCCAGCCCCTCGCCGACGACGACAGGATCGTCGACAAACTCCCCGCAGACAGCCTCCAGGGACTCTACGGACACGTCAGCAGAGCATGCGTCGGGTTTGCGCGCGAAAACAAAAACGTGCGACGCACCAACGCACACATCAACAGGGCACTCGCCGCAGGAGGACACGGAAGCTCGGGAGGCTGGAACGGAGGCTTTGGAGCCGAGAAACAACTCAAAATCAAAGCCTAGGGGGACGGGGGGAAAAAGGAGAGCGCGGCGGGGGGGGGGGGGGAACGAGGGTACACATGCAAGGCTATCCGAACATGCACCATCAACACCCCCTGCAAGATGAGAGTGGGGAGGGGGGCGAGAAGGCGCACAGCGGCGCAAGCGGCGGGACCGAAGAGCGAGGCGGGAAGAAAGGGACCAAGAAAAGGAAGGAGAGAGGCGGGACGAGGGGGGGTGCGAGACGGCCGCCCGGCGAAAAGGATGCCGCCAAAAGATCGGCTAACGCCCCCCCGGATGACGCAGGCGACGAAGATCGGACACCGTCGTCAGCATCGCCCCCACACGCAGGGCGGAAAAAGATCAGGTAGTAGCATCCTCGGCATCCTCAGCACCCCCTCCCCTGCAACGAAGAAGATTGGATTTGCTTCTCCCTTACTTCCCCAAGAGCCCGCGTCTCAATGCTTCCCAACTCTGTACGTCGCTCCGTCCTTCTTCTGCAAAAAACCTCCCTCCGCGCCTTTGCACCTTTTCTGTGCCGCTCGCGAGGGTCAGTCTCCCCCCCCCCTTTCCCTCCCTCCACGCTCTCTTCAGCTTGCCCTCCGAGCCTCCCGCCCCGCGCCAGCGCGGCGACTGTTCTTTGTTTTTTTTGTCTTTTTAATGCAAGCGCCATCGCCATCAGAAACGCTAGATCGCGCCACGTCCCGGGGAGACGGGGAGAAAAGAGCTGAACGGCGAACTCAAAAGGGCTCGAAAGGGTCGACGGCAAAAGCTCGCCGGCGCGCGCGCGCGCGGTCTTTGCCTCGCCGGACCGGGCGTTTCCGCTTTTCTGCGCGCTGCTCGCACGTCCACCGCGCGATCTTCTCCGCCGCGCGATCTTGTCCGCGTGCGATCTTGGAGCGCATCGAGAGGCGGCTCGATGGACGATGACGCAGGCGCCGCCCGACGGGCGCGTCTCGCGGCGATCCGAGCGGCCGCCGAGGCCGAAGCTGCGAGCGCCGGCGAGGGGGGCGAACCCGAAGAGCAGGTGGAAGAGCCTGTGATCAAGTTCCGGACTTATGTGCCGCGTCATGCTGAAGGACTGACGTTCGAGCGGGTGCGCACGGGCCGAGAGAGGCGCGCGACGCGCAAGAACCTCCGAGTGGCGCAGCCGAACCAGGCGGGGAGGGGACGAGTGCGAGGAGAATGCGGGGCGGGGAGGCGAGGGGGCAGAGGAGGAGCAGGGCCGGCGAGCAGAGGGAGTGGGGTGGCAGGGGGGACCGGGCCGGCGAGGCCGAGAAAGGGGGTGGAGAACGGTGTGGTGGTCCTCTCGGACCGGCTGCCGGGAGCGTCGTCTCCGCTTCCCGGCCGACGCAGCGACGCGGCTCGTGGCGCGACCTCCCAGGGCGCCGGCGGTGCGGACAAATCCCCTCACCCACGCCCACAAGCGCTCTACTTTTCCGTTTCGCGCTCTTTGGCAGGTCGCACCGATGCTGCCGCCCGAGCTCGAGCGGCCGGAAGCGCCGGCGTTCGACCCAGAGGCCTTGCCGGAGCCGCGCCGTGAGAACTGGGACGTGCGACGCGATCTCGCGCCTGCGCTGGCCGAGCTGGATCAGCAGACGCAGGCTGCGATCCGCGTGCTCGCCAAGCGCGAAGAGGAGCGCCGTGCGGCCGCTGGAGAGGCCTAGTCCCTCGACCGAGCCGACCCGCGCCGCGACCGCGGCACCGCCCTCCCTGCGGCGTCTCTCCTTCCCTTCTCTTCCTTCGCCCACATGGCTACTTTTCCCCCACGCCGTTCGGGGCGATCTTCATTTCGTTGCGGCCTCGTTCGCCCGACGCCGTTCTCTGCCGCGGTGCACGTCGGACTGAGCCGCGTGCAAAGCCTGCAATCGCACAATCGCGCTCGCCGAGGATGCACCCCGCGCACGCGCGAGGCGGATGTAATCACGCCAAAGGCGCGTTCGACGATGGAAGGGGGGGGGACCGAGCACACAACGACCGGCTCCGATCGACCGTGCGGAGCGGACGCTCCATCCAGAGCCGACGAAAGGCCCACGTGCTGCCGTCGATCGTGAGGACACATTCGTAAAATGCCTCCGGCTCGCGAGCATAGAGCTCGAACAGAGTGGCGGTCCGGTAGTCACCGGGTGGGTAGACGGCGGAAGGGGGAATGTTCACGTTGCTTTCCGGCATGTCGCGCACGGTGGGGGGGAGGGGGGGCAGGGGGACGTGAGGGGCGTCGGCAAGGTGGGGAGGTGGGGAGCTCTTGGTCTGTGCTGCCCCGACCGCCTCACGGATGCGGTGTCCACCGGGGCTCGACGAGCAGGGCGATCGCGTGGACGCTACGGATGGGCGCTTTGCCAGAGCTCTCAGAGTACGGCGGTGAGATGCTGTACGAATGCGCGCGCCGTGACGACGCCGAGGCGCTGGAACTGCCGACCCAGGCCGGCACCTCGGCCAACCAGGTCGCCTCGACAGAAGGAAGCGGGGGAGGCAACGCCTTGGCGAAAGGGAGCGAGGAACGATCACCTTCGGGGGACGGGGCGCACGAGGAGCGCGCTGCCTCGGCGGACGGAGACGAGCTCTCTGGGGACGCCTCGGCGGGCGAAGACTCTGACGGCGCGTCCTTTCCAAGCGACGACGACGACGAGGCTGCGCTCATCGCACTCTCTGCGAGAGGCGCATCGACGTACGCGCCGGGGCTGCCTCGGCGCCCCGGTTCCCCGGAACCGCCCGCGCTTCCGGGTCTGGGCGCTCGATCCCGCGCGTCGACGCCGAGGCCAATGCGGCGTCGCAGGACGACGTGACGCGGATCGACGTGGGGCGGCGCGAGAAGAACAAGCTCGGGAAAATAAATCGCGAGAAGGCTTTGGAAGGATCCCACAAAAACCCTTGGACCGCCGCGAGGCGGAGCTCACCCACCGTCCCCGAGCCGGGTTGGGCCCACCGCTCGCCAAAGACGGCAGAAAACCTCCACCGAGACCACGACAGAAGATCCGTCGATGTGAGACTCGTCCCCTTTCACGCCTTACTGAGCCTATTCGAGGCCCGGATCGCGCAGACCAGAGCGCTCTCGGCTCGCCGACGCTAGTCGCCGCACCCGCGGACGAGGCGTGGGCGATTCAGGGTGCCGCTCGACTACGGCGCCGGCCGCGCCCCACCGGGGAGGACAACAGGCCCCCGCCCCACCGCTCGACGAGCCGAGAGTGGCCGATCCCCCCGCGCGATCGCAGGATGGCCGCTTCCAAGTCGAATCGCATTTTCTAAACGTACCGATTGTCGAGGCGGCGCAGGAGCCCGCCGCATCCGACCCGCGCAGCCGCGCTTCGGCCCGAAGTTGGCCCGTACGAGACGGCACCGTCGCAGCCCACCCTGTCGAGCGCGAGCGGGCGCCAAGAGTTTCTTGTCCGGGCGCTTCGGACGTTGCTGGGGCGCAAGCGAGAGCGACACAATGCAGTGGAGTAAAAGGCGGCCGTTCTGCAGCGCGAGGTCGGGGCGCCGCGGGAGCGCACGCGCGGTATCGAAATGGCCGTGCGGTGGTCTGAGGCAGGCGACGCGCCGCCGCGGGGGTGATTCGGACAATACCGATCGGTGCGAGTACGAGGCGCGAGACGCGCTCCGATCCCCCCCGAGAATCGATCGAGAGCGATTGTAACTCGAAGTCTCGACATGCCCGCGTGCTCGAGAGTTCTCGCCGCGGCATATGAGGTTGAGAGACGTCGAGCGAGCCGTCGACTGCCTCCCGCTTCCGTCGTTTCGCCCGCGTCCGCTACCCACTAGTTTCATTGGGGCGTCGGAACCGCGATCCGCGCCGAGCGCGCGTTCATGTCGCCGATCTTCGCGCAGGCGAGCCCGATGAGGCCGGGACGTGGGAGCGATCGGTTCCAAAGGGGGGTACGAGCGCGGAGCGCGTCACGCGTCGGAGGTGGCCGCGGCTGGTCGGTCGGGCCGCGGCTGCCGCCGCGCCACCCATCGTGCTGACACGGGAAGAGCCGACCGGACGGGCCGCGGCGGAGCACGATACGGCCGCCTTTGGCGCCTCCCTGCGCCTTGCCATCCATTATACATCATTCGTTTCGACCACGCGGTCTGGGGCCGCGGCGAACGTTCGGGCATGGTGGCGGGGAAGACGGGAAGCTGACGCGGGTCGGAGCTGGGGGAAGCCGGCTTTCCGCCGCGGGGGGCTCATAAGGGGAGCGCGTCCCACGGCTTGTGCCGGCACGTCTCCCTTGTTCTTTTTTTCCCAAGGGCCGAGGCGCACCGTTGCTTCCGTCCTATCGTCCATTATGGCGCGGGTTCGCGTTTTCGCGCTGTTCGCAGTGCTGATGCTGGTCTGCGCGAGCGGCGCG
The DNA here is from genome assembly GCA_003613005.1 of Prototheca ciferrii. Lineage (NCBI taxonomy): Eukaryota > Viridiplantae > Chlorophyta > Trebouxiophyceae > Chlorellales > Chlorellaceae > Prototheca > Prototheca ciferrii. The sequence continues at coordinate 4,662 of PEIA01006937.1, forward strand.
CAAGGTGCGCTCGCGGCTCGTCCGGTCCGCGTGTTTGGCTTGCGCGGTCCTCCCGGGGTGGCCCAGCGAGCTCGAGCGTGCGGTGTCGTCGTCTCGACGTCTTAATTTTTGCGGTTTGTGGGTGGAATTGGCGCGCCACGCTGGATCGAGCCAAGGTTGACGTCTTCCGCATCGTTCCCCCTATTTCCTTCCCCCCTTTGCAGCGGCCTCTGCCCGGTCGCTTCTGCAGGACTCCCCTTCTCCCGCGGCCCCCTCGCCCGAGTCCGAGTCCCCCGCTCCCCCTCCTTCCCCGGAGGCCGCCCCGCCCTCGCCCGAGGCTGCCCCTCCCTCGCCCGAGACCTCGGCGCCCTCTCCCTCGCCCGAGACCTCGTCGCCCTCTCCCTCCCCGGAGACTGCTTCGCCCTCGCCCGAGACCTCGTCGCCCTCTCCTTCTCCGGAAACCTCCTCTCCCTCTCCTTCTCCGGAAACCTCCTCTCCCTCGCCCGAGACCTCGTCGCCCTCTCCTTCTCCGGAAACCTCCTCTCCCTCGCCTGAGACCCCTTCTCCCGAGTCTGTGCCCTCCCAAATCTCCAACTTGGTCGAGGCCACGCCTGAGGCTGAGAACTCCACCCCTGCGGCTGCCACGCCCGCCCCCGAGGCCGAGTCGCCGCCTCCTGAGGCTGCCACGCCCGCCCCCGAGACCGAATCGCCGTCTCCCGAGGCCGCTACTCCTTCGCCCGAGACCGAGTCGCCGTCTCCCGAGGCCGCTACTCCTTCGCCCGAGGCCGAGTCGCCGTCTCCCGAGGCCGCTACTCCTTCGCCCGAGGCCGAGTCCCCGTCTCCCGAGGCTGCTAGCCCTTCGCCCGAGGCCGAGTCGCCGTCGCCCATCCCGTCGCCGCCTCCCTCGCCCATCAGCGTGCCCCCCCCCGCGCCCGTGACTGTCCTGGCCGCCGCTTCGCCCGCGCCCGTGACGCAGGTCACGCAGATCGTGCAGAACGTCTACGTCAACCAGACCATCGTGAACGAGATCACCAACGTGGTCGTGAACAACCCCACCAACGTGCAGGCCATCGCCATTGCTATCGGCGACTCTGCCACCGCCACCGCGTCGGCCTCTGCCAACGGCGCCTCGGCCTCGGCCAGCGCCACGACCGGTTCTGGCTCGTCGCCCTCGTCCGGCTCCAGCTCGCCCGCCCCCGCGACGGCCGAGAATGTGTTCTCCTATGCCACCTCGTCGGCCTCGGCCATGGCCACGCTCATCCAGTACGGCTACCCCGGCATTGCCGCCGAGGCCTACGCCTCGGCCATCATCTCGCTCTTCCAGAACAACCAGACCACCGCGGGATCCTCGACGACCATCGCCGCTGTCCTCGGTATCTACTCGGCCTACCAGAACGGCTACGAGGGCTCTGCCGTCTTCGCCGCCAACCGCTTCGCATACGCCATCTCCAACTATGCCGGCGTCGGCAACTACATTGCCCAGATCATCGCGACTCTCCTTACCATCATCCTCACCATCTTCAACCTCTCCGCCACCGGCGAGTCGACCGTCATCGTCGTCCCGCTCGAGTACCTCTCGTAGGCGACTTTGCGCGCCTCGCCCGCCGGTCCTCGCGACTTTGCGCGCCTCGCCCACCGGTCCTTGTGCCTGCGATTGCCTTGCTGCCCCAGCCATCGGGGACCGCGGCCTTGGTGAAGCGCCCCAGCCGTCGGAGCCCGCACCCTTTGTTCGACTCCCCGATCCGAGGAGCAGGACATTGGATTCGTCTGAACGCCTCTCCCGTCGCGCAACGCGCGACCGCAGCGTCCGGGTCCTCGCTCCCCCGGCCCCGCGCCGGTCCCTCACATCGCTCGGATTTTTCCCCCCGCCCGTTCGCGTCTCTCTCCATTTCTTCGTCTCTCGCGCCACACCGCCGCGCGCCCCCGAGGTGCCTGTGCCGTCCTGACGCAGCTTTGCCCGTCATTGTACCGGACGACCCCCAACGGTCCCCTCTTATCTTTCGTCTGCGATCGATCCCTGTCCGGCCTGCAGCAGCTTCCTGATCCAACATCGCAGCTCGATTGCCATACCACAGCGCCCGTCCTATCGCGCCTCCCCATGGGCCGCGCTTGTGAGCTCTCGCGGGCGGGAAACGATGCGACCGAGGGACCCGCGCCCGTCGCGGCTTCTCTCCCTCCCACCGCATCGACGCCCGCGTCCCGAGAGCCCTTCCTACCCCACGGCGCTTTGCGGCGACGCGAACGCCACCTCCCCCCCGACCTGTCGGCGCGCTCTGCTGCCCGACGGAGCGGGGGGGCGTCCCACCAGTCGGCGCGTTCTTCGTGTAAGCACCTGGGAAAACGCACCAGAGCGAGCAAAGAGGGGGACGTGGAGGGGGGGGGCGCGAGAGAGAGAAGAGGCGAGAGGGGTCGTGCTGCGGTGAGAGAGCAAGGCCCCCAGGCATCCTGGACAAAGGCGCACGGTGAGCCGAGCCAGAGGCGGGCGTCGTGAAGAGGCGAGAAAAAGCCCAAACGCTCGTCGAGCGGGCGCACGTGGAGCCAAACCGCGAAAGCCGCACGCCCGCGACCCGCTTGCTCCAGGCTCTTCCCGTAGGCCGTCCAGCCGCTGGCTCGTGGCGTCCCGATCTCGCCTCGTCCGCTTCTCTCCCTCCGATCTCGCTCGCGGCGCGCGCCAGCAGCCAGGGCACGCGCCCGCCGCCTGCTGCGCGCGCCGCTCTCGCGGCGCACGTTGGGCTGCGTTTCCCAGCGAGCGATCCGGCCGCACGGTGTCGTCGCGCTGCGTCGTGTTGCGTCGAAGATGGCAGAGGTCACGATCCTCGAGGCGCTGGAGCGGATCCCGCCCGCGTTCCACTCGCTCCCGAAGTGGTTTTTGCTCGGCGGGCACTGTCTGTCGATCGCGCACTGGTTCAAGGGCAAGTATGGCCAGCGGTACCTCTTCAACTGCATCATGGGCTTTCTGATGGCCTTTGGTGGCGGTCTCTTCTCCGCCCTCTGGATCGGGGTGCGTCGCGCGACGGCCGCCGCAGATCGGCCGGGCAGGGAGGGAGGGTAGGGGACGGGGCGCACTGGGGCGGCCCGCTCCTCGGCGGGCGGGTCCCACCTCACCTTGTCCATCGCGTCGTTTTTTCCTGTCCTGCTTCCGTATCGGCCGCATCCTTGTATATGTTTCTGCTCTCTTGCCACCATTTCTGCATCAGCGGCCTGTAAGGGTGGCGGCGCGTCCGTGTAGCGCATCAGCTGCCTTTGCGTTGCGGCGGCTCATCCGTCGTCGACGGCATTTGTTTTCTTCGTTCCCACCTTCTGTTCTTTTTGCGCCCCCTCTCCTCCCCTTCCTTTCTCTGCTCTGCGTTCTTTCGCCTTTGTCTGATCGTCTTTTGTTTGTCTCGTCGCCGCGCTTGGTTCATCTGTGTGTTGTTGTCTTTTCCCCCTCTGGGCCATGCAGCGTGCGGATCTGGTGCCTCTTCCGTTGCTCGGTGACGACTACATTCCCGCCATCTGGGCTGTTTGCTGGTACTTGATCAACTTTTTCCCGCTGGATCTGGTGTCTCGTCTGTTCGGTTCCTTTGCTCCGTTGCGCATCCTCGCTGCGGTGGGCCTGTCCGGGCTTCGTGCCGGCATCATCGTGCAGCGTGCCGACCTCATCCGGGCCCTCTACCCCGGCACGCGCGTCGGCCCCGCGGTCATGGGTCTCCTCGGCGCCAGTGGCGGGACCTTTTTGGTCGACATGATCGAAATTGGCGGCGGCTACCGTGCCGGCACGAGCGCGTGCGTCGTCGAGAGCGACGGCATCCCCGACGAGGCCTACGGCGCCGGCGCCGCAGAGTTCTCGGCGCCCGGCTTCTCGCTCTGGTCCGGCCTGCTGCCGGGCATCAGCCACGTGGTCCTCGTGCATGAGCTCGGCCTGCTCTCCTCCAAGGCGCACCAGGGCTTTTGGATCGTCGTCTTCATCGGGCACACCGTCGCAGGCATCCTCGGACTTGCCCTCGACTGGACCAAGCCTTTCCGCTATCTCTTCCACGCCCTCACGCGCATCCCAGACCCGCTCGTCGCGGGCGTGCAGCACACCAGCGCGACCAAGAACGCACACAAGCAGCAGCACGACGTCAAGGCGTCCGCGGCCCAGACGCCGGCGACCCCGGCCGCCAAGGCCCCCGCCGCCAGGACCCCGGCCAAGGCGCGCCCGGCCGCGCCCGTCGCGCCGCCCGCCGCCTCGGCAGCCGCGCCCCCGCAAACGCCTCCGAGACCCAAATCGCGCGCCGCCGCCGCCGCAGCGGCCAAGGCGGCCGCCGCCCAGGTCGAACCCACGACGCCACTCCCGGCCTCGCCCGCAGCCTCCTCTGCAGGACCAGCGCACTCCACGCGCTCGGCGACCGCCTCGTCGCGCCACGACGACGACGTCGACCTCGCTGGAGAGTTCCAAACGCCCAAGACCAGAGCCTCCAGGAGACGTAGAACGTAGACGGAAGGAAAGCGCGAAGAGACGGCCTCCCCCGCGCCTCCGTCTCTTCTCCTCCCTGAGAAGGGACGCCGGCTCCGCTCGCAATGCGGCGCGCGCGCGCTCGCCCGCGCGTGCGTGTGCGTGCCAACACGCGCATCTCGTCCGTTGGTTTCTTGTTCCGCTCGGAGAAGAGCGCTCCTCCCGTCCCTGCCATTGCCCTCTTCTCCTTTCGTTTCCTCCTTTTCCGCGCCGCGCATCTCACTGCAGCACATCCGGAGCGCGCCTTGCGCCGCCTCCAGACAGACCCGCAACCGTGGAGGTCGGCAGCGCTGCGCTCCTGCAATAGATTCGTCGCGCGACCACTGTAACACGTCGCGTAATCGAGAGAGACGGCGCGCAGCGAGTTGCAATCTGGAGACGCAGCAAAGCCCGTCGTAGGACACCATCGCGAGATCCCGCCCTCGGAGCCCCCCGTCCTCCGAAACCGCGCCTCGCCCGCCCTCCAAACGCTCGCGCTGCACGTCGATGCGAATCGCACGAAGAAAACCGCATAGAAATTTGAACAGACAATTGGAAACACTGCAGCGCATTTGTCCTTTTTTCTTTGAAACCACGCTTCCCCGTTCGTCTTTGTCCGCCACTACTCCCCGCGGGGCGCGCGCGCGCGCGCGCGCGCGCGTCGTACCCTACCTGCGCGTTGCTCTCGGTCCGATCGATTCGCCCTCCGCCGGGCTATGCTCGTCGATCGGATCGCTACTGGACGCAATCGAAAGTCCGTGCGAGTCCCCCGCCGCGCCAGATCGCGCGGCGGCGGCCGCAGAGGCCGTCTCGAGCGACGGACCCTCGCTTGCGCGTCGAGGGAGGTGGATGTCTGGCGCGCCGTTCGGTCGAGGACTGTTCGCGGGGAGATCGCTGCGGGCCTCTTCCCGCGCCGCGTCCACCGAGCTTTCGAGTGGTCCTTGGGATCGCTCGGCGGACGGTCGCCCCAGCAGATCGGGCTCTCCCAGCCGTGAGCGCCCCGCGCGCGTGCGCCCTTCGACCTCCTCGAGCGCCTCGCCGGGCGCCATGGCGCCGGCCGACGGAGGAGACCCCGAGCGCGCGTTGCTGCTCGCCGAGCCTGGGCGCCCGCGGCGCTCCGGGTCTCGGCCCAGCCTCGGAAGCGGCTCGAGACGCGGAGTGGGCTCCAAGGGGGCTCGTATGGACGGGGGACGAGAAGAGGGCGTTGCAGGTCCTTTGCCCGAGGGGGCGTCAGGCTCGGGGACCACCATTTCGTCGTCGCCTCCTCCCCCTGGTCCTGACCTTTCTGCCCCCCTTCCTCCTCCTTCTCCTCGCTTATCGTCGCGCGTTCGCGTTGCGTTTTTCCTGTTGGGGCTGTTGAACAACGTGACGTACGTGGTGATGATCGCAGGGGCAAACACCATCTCGTCGGCGGCGGTTGGGCTCGTCTTCCTGGCTGCGGTCGGTCCCTCGCTGCTGCTCAAGCTGTCTGCACCGCACTGGTTTCACCTGGTTTCGTACTCCGTCCGGGCGGCGGCGTGCGCGCTGCTGGCGTCCGCTTCGCTGCTCGTGGTGGCGACGACGCGCTCGCGCATCCCTCAGCTGTGCGGCGTGGCGCTCTCGAGCCTCCAGTCTGGGCTCGGCGAGGCGTCCATGCTCGCGCTGGCCGGCGCTGTGGGCGGCGCCGAACCCGTCGCGCTGTGGTCCTCTGGGACGGGCGCCGCCGGCGTCGCAGGCTTTGCCTGGGTCGCGGGCCTGCATCAGGCGCTCGGCATCAGCTTTCCCGCCACGCTTTTGGCGGGAAACGTCTTTGCGGTCGCGTGGGTGTGGACCTTTTTCGGACTCTTGCCGAGGGGCGTGGGAGAAGGGGGGCGGATCGCGTACCAGGGCGAGCTGGGGATCGAGGAGGGGCAGGGGCACCCCCGGAAGCAGGAACGCAGAACGGTCGCCTCGGGCGCGGGCCGGACTGACGCGAGCAAAGACCTCGGAAATGGAGGCGGCGTGGAAGGCGGAGACGTGGACGACGAGTCTGCTCGCCTGCTCGGGTCCGAGGGTCGCGCCTCGGCCGACCCACCACCATCCGCTGCCCGTGTCCCCCAGGTTGCGCCCTCCTCCCGGCCCTCCCTCCCCCCATTCCTCTCTTCGTCTTCGTCCGTTTCCGTCCTGACGCCTTCGTCATCCTCGGCGCACGACCCTTCGTCGTCGTCGTTCGATCCGTCTCGCCTGTCGTTTGGGGCTCGGTCTCGTCTGGTTGCGAAACTGTACCCGTACACGGTTCCTCTTTTTTTGGTGTACTTTGCCGAGTACGCGATGCAGTCTGGCGCGTGGGCTTCGATTGGTTTTCCTCCGTCGGACGCGTCGTCGCGCGCCACGTTCTACCTGGCGTCCAACTGGGTCTACCAGGCGGGCGTGCTGGTTTCCCGGTCTTCCGGAACGCTCTGGCGCCCGGGGTTGGCGGTGCTGTGGCTCATGCCCGCGCTGCAGGTCGCGCTGCTGATCTTCTTCGTGTTCGACGCCGTCTCTCACGTCCTCTACTCGTACGCGCTCCTCCTCCCGCTCTGCTTCGTCGTCGGCCTGCTCGGCGGAGGCGTCTACGTCAACGCCTTTCGGCTCCTCTCGGAGACCTCGCGATCGCCCGCACACCGAGAGTTCTCACTCGGAGCAGCAACCGTCGCAGACTCGCTCGGAATCGTCTGCGCAGACGTCGCAGGAGTGCTCCTGCAGGGATGCCTCTTCAGAGCCAACGCCATCCACGGAGCAGACTTTGCATGCGGAGCGTGACGCAGCGCGCAAGGCCGGACAACGGAGCCGCACAACGCACCAAGATGAGTGGGAGAGCCAAGCATACTCACGCACCGCGTTACTTGAGGAAACTCGTTTCGCTCCGATGCGCGATGTGCGGCACGGCGCACCCTTGCGCCGGCGTTGCTTTTTTCATGTAATTTTGAACGAATCAAAGGGGGCCGGAAAAAGCATGGTCGCATCGCAGAAAGCATGGGCGGGGGGTCGTGAAGAGTCAATTGGCGAAAGTGCAACGAAAATGCATCGATGGAAAAAGCTCAAAGGATGCAGGCTTGCTGCTTCCACAAACGTTGCTTTGCGTGGGCTTGCTTCTTTGCCGATCGCGCATCGTTCAATTCGTTTTGCTACCCGTTGTCGTGTTAAGCTCGCATCCCTTTCCGTTGTTTCGCCCACCCCAGTCCGTCGCCGTGACATCATCTCGACCTTTTGCGATCTGGCGTGGCGCAAATGCCATGAGATTCAGCCGTTGCTACGCTCCTTGCGCCGCGCCGACTCTTCCAGGGACGTCTTCACACGTGGGTGAGGCTGACGAGGCGAACATGCGCCGTGCGAGTGCGCCGTGGGAAAACGATGGAGAAACGGCAATGAAAGAATCGAGAGGGAACGGAGAGCAGAAACGCAGCGGGTGCAGATCGGGAAAGGTGTGAAAGCGGGAGAGAGAGCGGGATTAGGACTAGGACTCTGGCTGGGAATTGGAAGGGCGAACGCGAAAGAGCCGAGAGCCGAGGGAGCGAGCGGCGTCCGACTCGGGTCGCAAAGGGCGTGGGAGCTGAACAGAAAAGCGTGGAGCGCGAGAGCGCGCGAGCACGAGCGCAAAAAACAAACAGAGAAAGAGAGAACGGAAGAGACGAAAAGAACAAAGGGGAGGAGATCCGCGGCGATTCGTGGGGATTTGTGGGAGTCTGCGACAGGAGATGTTTGGGTAACGGCAGGGGGGGAGAGAGAAAGAACGCAAGCGGAGCGGCGCGAAAAATAGGCAAAGGAACGGTTTCTGAGATGAGCTCTGCTCCACGCGCATTCCCCGTCTGTCTTCCTTTTCCGTTGCCTTTTCGTTCTTCCTGCATCATCATCGTCGTCGTCGTTTCGGCTAGTCGTCGTCGAGGTTGACTTGACGTTTTCTCTTTTTTCGTTCTTCTTTTTCTCGGACTCGTTGTGCTTCGAGTTCGGCTTCGCGTCTGTCGAATTCGCGTCCGATGCGTGCGGAGCGTCTCTCTTCGGCTTCGATGGTCCCGTAGCCCCGCACCTCCATGCCTCTGTCGTCCATGGCATCCACGTCTCGGAACTTGGAGGGGTCGTACCCGATCGTCGCCCGCAGCTCGCGGCGCCAGTCGGCGTCGCCGCCTCCGGCCGCCGCCGCCCTGCGCGAGCTGCCCCCGCGGGCGGAGCGCCCTCCCTGTCCGTGGTCGTCTTCCGCATCCTCCTCGTCGTCCAGGTAGTCGTCGTCGCTGACGATGAAGTCGTCTGAGAGCTCGCCCTCGTCCAGGTCGTTGGCTCGGCGCCGCGCGGCCAGCGACGTCCGCAGCGCCTCGGACGGCGGCGGCTGTCGCGCGCCGTAGAAGGACCGCGCAGACGCGGACGACGGGCCGCGAGCAACGGCCGATCCACCGGCCCCGCCAGACCTGCCCGCTCCGCCTCCGGCCCCAGCGCCCCGGCGGGGCCCGGGGGTCTCCCCAAGGCGGCTCTGGACCATGCGCGCGTGCTTGGCGCGCAGCTCGCGCTCTTCCTCGGGGCTCAGACGGACTGCCACGGGCGACACGGAGGGGCGCGCGAGACGGAGTCCACCCGCGGCGGGCAGCAGCTTCGACTGCTGCGGGGGCGGCCGCTGCAGCGACCGGCTCAGCGCCGCCTCGGCCGCGCCTCGTCGACCCACCTTGGAGCCTACCGGCTCGGCGCCGGCGGCCGCCGCCGCGCGACCGGCCTTGCCGACGCCCAGATGCCGGGGGCGAACCGACGAGGGACCCGCGGAACCGGCGCCGGAACCGTCGCGACGACGGATCGCGGCCGCGAGCGCCGTCGCCGAGCGGGACAGCGACGCCGCCGGCGGCAGAGACGACGGGCCGGCGTCCGAAGAGGAACGCCGAGAACCAACGCTCGAAGAAGACACACCACCGATCCGCCCATCTCGAGCGCCAGAGGACGCAAATCCCCCAGGCCTGCCGTCGCGGGCAGCGACCGTCAAAGGTCCCCCTCCGGGAGCGCCCCCGTCGTCCCTGCCGGTGCCCGGCGCCTTGGCCTGGGAAGCGGCCTTGCCGCCGCCGCCGCCGCCGCCGCCGAGGAGCATCGAATAGTCGCGCGAAGCGGCAAGCTTTTCGCGGCGGAGCTCCTCGGCAGACTTGGCCGGCGCGCTCCCCCCAGAGCCCCGGCCGCCCCGGCCGGCCTTCGTCCAGCCCCCAGCATCCTTGCCCAGCCCTGGCCGAGCGCTGCGCGATCCCGCCCGTTCGCCCCGACGGCGAGCCTCATCCTCGAGGCGCTCACGTTCGGCCGCCTCCTCCTCGCGGCGCCGACGGTCCTCGACGATCGCACGCCACCCAGGCGCCTTGGCCTGCTCGCGTGTCGACACCGGGCCACCAAAAAACGACTCCCGTCTGCAGGGGGGGGGGGGGACAGGGATAGGAAACGCAACGGGCGCGTGAGAGAGTGGGCGTGCGAGGGAGAAAGAGAGAACGACGACGGCCGCGATGACGGCGACAAGAGAGAGGGACCGCACGGCCGTGCTGCCGGCGTCGCCACCTCGGCGGCGCCCGCTCTGGTCGCTCATGGGGCGCCGAAATGGAGACGCGGCCGCGGACGGAGGCGGGGAGAGGCGGGGTGCGGAGAGTCGAGGTTCGAAACGATTCGCAACGCGCCGCCGCCCGGGACGCACGTCGACAGGCTCGACCGAGCCACCTTGGCGTTGCGGTCGCCCATCGATCCGACGTCCAGACAGCCCCCGCTGCGCGCCTCGCGCGACGCCGAGAGCAGCGCAGAGGACGTTTGGGACGCCCCGCGCGCCCCGCAAGGTCGTTCTCGAGGGGGCCCGACGCGCGCGCGCGGGAACGGCTCGGCCCGCCCGCGCTTGGCGAGTCGCGCGAAACGCAAGCCTTCTGACGCAGCGCGCCGCGCGCGGTGCGGCGATCCGACGCGCGATCGAGGCGCGGTAGAGCGCGTCGGTGTGGCCCGATCGCCGAAAAAACTCGCAAAGGCCGCGCTCGCGATGGCGCCTCGCAGCGCGAAAATCAAGGCGCGTGCTGCGCAGGTGGGCGGGCGCTGCTCGTCGAGTCCGAAACGCGGCGACAAACGCGGCGGGACGAGTTCCAACGGCGCATCGCCCAGCGCTCAGCGACGCGGACAAAGGAAGACGTCTTCGTGCGAGTATGCGAACGCGCGCCAAAGAAAAGGAGACGGAGAAAAGGTCGCACCTCCTGACGTTGGGGTTTTCCCCTTTTTTTTTTCCTCTTCCACGCAGGAAACGGTGGTCTTCTTGGTGGATGTCTCCCCGTCGATGCACGCGGCGTTGCCGCTGGTCGCCGACACTCTGGGCAACTTTGCGGTCAGCAAGGTGCGGAAAGGATGGAGGCCGGGCGTGCAGGGATGCGAGGGCGGTCAAGTATACGCAAGGAGAAGAGGGGGGTGGGGGCGAAGGTGGCTCCGCGAGCGTGCTCACGTCGCTTGTCGTTGCGAGAGTCTCCGATTTTGTAGCCGTTTCTTCTTCTCGCTTTTTTCTTTTCGTTGTTGTGGGCGACGCCACATCCTTTGGTCGATCGGTGGACGCTTAGCGTCGCGTTCCCAAATCCGTCTTTCCCCGAGCCGTCTTCCTGCCTCTTTATGCTCCCTCCTTTGCAGATGCTGACGGATCCGGGGTGCGAGGTGGGTCTTGTTTTGTTTGGTTCGTCCGAAACTCGGAACGGCCCTGCGTCGGAGCTCGGATCGGGCTACCGCCACGTGGTGGAGGTGTTTGCGCCTCGGCCTCCCGACCGTGCCATGCTCCGGGCTCTGTCCGAGCTGCCTCTGCAAAAGGGCCCCAACCCAGCCGACGCCCTGGACGCGGCGGTGGTTGGCATCTCGCTGTTGGACAGCGTTTCGGACGAGGCCGGCGAGACGGCCGGCTCTGCGCCCGCGGCCGAGCTGCGGCGATTCGTGCTTCTCTCGACGCTGACTGGCGAGCCGCAGCCAGACCCGGGCGGTGAAGTCACCGGACAGGTGCAAGAGCTTCTCGCAGCTCGAGGCATAGAGCTGCACGCCGTCGTGCTCGGAGGACTGGAACGCAGGGATGCAGCGGATCGGGGCGGCTTTTCGACCGCCAGAGACAGCCGTGCCGTCTCGACTCGCGGCGCTCCGGATGGCGCCGTCGCAGACGCCGAGATCGTTGAGATCGTCGAGACGGCCGACACGGCGTCGTCCGACGGCGTGCAAGGCGCCGTCGCCGCGCAAGCCTCCGTGACTGAGACCATCGTCATCGACGACGATGACTCTGCTGAGGAGGAAGACGACGCCGCCGACGGAACCTCTGAAGCTGGGGAGGAGGACGACGCTGCTGGCAGACCCTCGGGCGCGGATGTCGACGCCACCGTCGCCATCTCCGGCCCTGCCCGAGCCCGTGCCGCTGCGCTTTCGACCTTCTTCTCGCGGCCGTGCGGGGCGCATCTGGAGCTCGTGCGCGCGCTGACGAGCGCTCCCTCGTCGGTGTGCGCGCTGGCGTCGGATCCGCAGGCGCTGGCGCTGCTGGCCGAGCCGCGGCGGGTGTCGCCCTCGGCGGTCTTTTCCGGCCTTTTGGAGATTGGGTCGGGCCTTCGGCTCCGAGTCAAAGTGGTCAAAAAGGCCGCGCGGGAAGGGCTCTTGCAGAGCGAAACCTGGGTGGGGGTCGAGGGCGGCGACGAGGGGGAAAGCGCAGAGGCAGACGCTTTGGAAGCGGCCACGGAGACGGACCGGGCTGAAGGCCAGGAGGGTCCTACCGGCGCGGGAAGCGCCGGACGCCCTGACGGCGAGCCCGATCGACCTCTGATCGCCTTTCGAAAGGTCAAACGCGTCGTCGAGTACGGGTTTGCCGACCCGCGGCGCGGAGACGGCGCCGGGACCCCGGACGACGTCGACGTCGCTTCCCCCCCGCCGTCCCGGCCTCCGGTCCCGGTCAAGGCGGTTCGGTACGGTCCGTCCGGCGTGCTTCCGCTGACTCCGTCGCTTGCCGAGTCGATGCGGTACGCGCCTTCGCGTTCGCTGCGGCTCGTGAACGCCGTGCCGACGCCTCCCGTCCCCGCCGTCTGGAGCGCCGGCGAGAGCTGGGTGGTCGTGGCCGACAAGGGACACGCGCCCTCTCGCGCAGCCATGGAGGCTCTCGTCGCGGCTTTCGCTCGGCGGCGGCTCTCGGGCGTCTTCCGCTTCGTGCCGCGCGCCGGAGGCGCCGTGCGGCTCTGCCTCGGAGTGCCGGTGCTCGAGCCCCGAGAGCGTTCCAGGCTCGTCGAGCGGAGAAGAGCGGAAAGGCGCGGAGCGAGGCGGAGACGTGGTCGTGAGACGCATCGGGAGATCTCGGAACCCGATGCCGAGTTGGCCGGGCCGAGCGCGTCGCTCCCGATGGAGTCGGTCTGCCACGCCCCGCCGCCGGCCGCCGCGTCGCAGCTCGCCCAGGTGCCCGCGCCGCTCACCGCGCGCCCGCCGCCGGCGGTCGTCTCGCACCTCGTGCTCGTGCCTCTGCCCTTTGCTGCAGAGCTCTGCCCCCCCAAGCTCCCCTCGCTCGCGGGCGAACCGCGCGAGCGACCCGACCCGCTGCTCTGCCCCAACATCCGAGAGACGGTCGCAGCCATGCAGAAGCGGAACGCAGAGGAGGTGGGGGGGGCGAGCACCGCGGACGGAAGGGCTTTGGCACATGATCGCGGAGATGGAGGTCATGACGCGAGTTCGGCGCCGACGACGCAGCCAAGGTTGGCCTCTAACAGCCCCTCTCCCGGCGCCGCCTCTGGTGCCGTGATCGACGACCGCCTCCTCAACCCTGCGCGACCTCCAAAGGCCGCCGTCGCCGCTGCGATCGCCCTCATTGACGCGGCCATGCTTAACGACGACGACGACGACGACGACACAGACGAATGGGACGACGACGAGTTTGCTGGTCAAGACCTCTACGGCGAGGCGAGCGACGGAAGCTGGGACGACGAATGGCAGCAAGCGCAGGCCATGAACAGATCGGCTGCAGCCACAGCCGCAGCAGGTGCTACTGCTGCTGCCGCCGCAGCCCCAGCCGGTGTCGATGAGCGCCACCGGTCTGCTCCGGGAGCCGAAGCGACTTCTTCGGCGCTTCCTCGCACGCTTCCGCTGCTCGTTCCCGGCCGGACGCCCGATCCGAGCCAGCGTGCGCTCTTCGCAGCGCTGCGCGACGCGTTGGCGGTTTCGGAAACTTCGGCACCTTCCATCGCCCCCCCACCGGAGGCGGCGGACGTCATCTTCGCGCGCCAGGCGTCGGCGAAAACCGTCGTCGCGGGAGCCGCCAAGGCGCAGGTGCCCTGGCGCGTCCGCAGCCGCGCCGAGGAGGCCTTCGAGCGGTTTGCCGAAACGGTGCGGGGCACGTGGACCGATCCGGCAGCGTGATGCGGCTTGGCGGCGTTCGGGAAATGAGCTGCGAACGAAGGAGGGACTGCTGAAAGGTGGAAGCCGAAGAGAGCACGGGAAATGGAGTCGCGCGGTTGTGCGCACGTGCGTGTGCGTGTGTTTTCTCTTTTTGGGCACCAGCGTGCGCATGCTCGAGTGCTCGAATGCACCGACCGGAGCGCCTCCTTCCTCTTGCACACAAGCGGCATGTAAATGTGGCGCGTCAAACCGCACGACACGCGCTCGCGTTGTTGCCTTGGGGACTCGGAGCACCGAGCCACGACCACCGCATCGAGATCGCAACCGGTGCTCCGGCGCGGGCTGCAGGCGGGATGGCGCCTCTTGCGGGCGGCGCTTCCTCGGTCCGCGTTGGCCGCTTCGACCCCTCGTTCGGCGTTTCTTTCTGCACCTCCCGGTGGCGTCCATCGGCGCCTTTCGGATTGCGCGTCGCGGCCCGAGGGCAAACCGCGCCTAACCCTCTCCCCACCCTCTCTGTGGATCGTGTGCGTTTCGTTTTGCCGATGTGCTTTGCAAATCGGGTGTCGCTTCGAGGGCGCTCAGACCCTCGTGGCGACTCCGAGTCGCCGTCTACCTGGCGAGGCGTCGCGTACCCCCGGCGGGACGCGGGTGTGCGCGCGGCGGAGCGCGCGGAAAGATGCGCTCCGCGTTTCGCCTCGCCGGCCGCCGCGGGGCGGCCGCTAGAGGTTCGCGCGCTGCGTGCGCGCGCGCGCCCCTTGCGCGCCGTTCGGCGGCGCTGGTCTCGCCGAGCGGTGCTCGTCTAGTACTTGCCGTACCAGGTGCCGGCCTCGCGCTGCTCCTCCCAGGCGGCAATCCACTCGGTGGGGCAGATGGAGCGGTACGTGTGGGCGAGCTTGGCGCAGGCGTCGGCCTCCTTGTCGTCGCCGTTCTGCTTGAAGCAGCGGTAGGCCTCGTTGTACGCAACGTAGCAGCGACGAGACTGGCTCACGGTGGGGAAACGGAGGTCGTTGGGGGCGGTGTCGAGCTGCAAAAGAGGAGGCGCGGGAGGAGGAGGAGGAGGAGGAGGAGGAGAGAGAGGGAGAGAGAGAGCGGGTGAGGGGGCGAGACAGAAAAGGAGAGACGACGGAACCGGTCGGCACCTCCAGGCCCCACCCAAAGGCGCAATCCCTCGCAATGCCGATCGAGCATTCCAAAGCCGCAAGAACTGTCCATTCGCACCGACCCAACGCTGCCGCGAGAGAACAAGCACGACATCCACGACACCCCACTCGCCGCAGTCTCCGCCCTGGGCCGTATTCACATCCCCCAGGCCATCCTCCTCCCCTCGTGCCACCCCTCACCTTGAGCTCGGGGGCGGGCTCCTCAGCGGGCTCGGTGGGGGTGAGGTCGACGGGCGAGTCCTCGGAGGAGGCCGGCTCGACCGGCTTGGTGGTGGTGGACTCCTCGGCCGACACGGGCTCGGCGACGATCGACTGGCCCTTCTCAGCCTGCGACGTAACGCGGAAACGAACGCTCAAAACGGTGAGAGAAGGAGGCGGAAACGCAATCCGGCAGACGCTACGGGGCCGGCTCGGAAGCGCAGACACCCCACTGCGCGGAGTGGCGCGGGAGCGATGCGCCAGCCCGGTTCAGCACACCCCCCTCTGTCACCCGCCGTGCCCGGGCCCGGCCCCACCGAGGATGGGGCACGTCCGCTCTCCCCCGAGTTCGCAGACGCAAGATCGATCGAGCGGAAGCGCGTGCACGAGCCGTGCGAGGACCGAAAGCCCGTCGGGACCCCACGCGCCCCGGGTGCGCCCTGGGTCCCCCGGCCCCACCCCCCGCCGGCCCTGCGAGGCGAGCGCACCGTGACGACGTCGCTCGGGGGAGCGCCGGCGGCCACGGCCTCAGCAAAGCTGAAGATGTTGAACAGCATCGTGTAGAGTTGCTGGAGTGAGCGGGGAGCCTGTGCGAGAACGGGATGCCGGTGCGGCAGGGCTCCGTCCGGCCCTGTTCACGCAGCCGCAGTCGGGGCGCGGTCGCGCGCCGGGCGGGGGCGCGGAGCGGGGCGCGCCCGGCTTCGACCCAGAGGGGGTGGGGCGCGGAGCGGAGCGGAGGGTGGGGGGGGAAAGGAGGGAGCGGGGCACAGCGGGAGCGGAGAGGAGGGGGGGAGCGGGGCACAGCGGGAGCGGAGAGGAGGAGGGGAGGAGCGTGGCGATGCTGTGGGGGAGAAGAGGAGGGGCGGGGGGGGAAAGCGGGACGGGGCGGAAGCGCGCGCGCGCGCAAGCGGCGGTGAGAACTGAGCTGAGCGGGGTGGTACTCGGGGGCGAGCCGGGTTTGCTCTGACAACTCGACGGAAGCGTCGCAACCAGTTGCGCTGGGCGTGCACAGCGAACGCAAACCTCACCGGTAGCATGCGTGTGCCACACAAACCCGTCGAGAACGGTGCGTGTCGTTAGTGCCCGAGAATGCCGAAACGCGTCGCCCTACCCCTGCCCCGACTCCCCGTGCGCGCGCGCGCCTCCGCGCTCCTCCTTCGAGCGTCCCCGGCGCCTCGTCCGCCGCCGACCGCCGCTCCGTCCCTTTTCATCTCCGCAGGTTGGTTTGGCCTGGGTCCGGTGGTGTTCACGCTGATTGCGCTGCACATTGCGGCGCTGGTCGCGTGGATCGCGCTGCTCGCGCGCCCGGCCAAGGAGCAGCCCGCCAAGGAGCTCAAGAAGGAGTGAGCGAACCGGCGAGCCTGGTTCCCGGAGGCCTCGTGCGGCCGCCGCTGCCGTTGCGCGGGCGTGTCCTGGACCCGTCGCGCGGGGGGAGGGCGTCGAGGGCGCACGTCGAGGTGCCGCGCGCCGTGGTGCCTTTTGCGGCCGCGACGCGTGCGTTCCATTTTCCGTCGCTCTCTGCGACGCGTGCGTTTCGCTCTCCGCGATGCCTCCCCTCGTCGCCCCGTCGCGAGCGCTCGCGGCGCTCTGCCGTCTGCGCCCGTTCGCAAAGCCCTCGCGAGGCGGCGGCGCGTGGGGCCCCATGGCCTCCGTCCGGGCGCGGTCCTCGACTGTTGCGGCTCCGCGCTTGCTGGATCCCGTCCGAGCCGCCGCTTCGCCGCAGGGCGCCTCGCGGCGACCCCCCGCGGGCGCTCGGGGACGAGGCACGACCGTCGCAAGGCGGCGCTCGTCTTCATCCTCCTCGCCATCATCCTCGTCGCCTTCATCTTCCTCGCCATCATCCTCGTCGCCTTCACCCGTTTCGCCGTCGTCTTCTTCGTCTTCTCGGCTCCCTCCTGCGCCGCACTCTCCGGTTCTTTTGGCCGAGGTGGTCGAGGTGTTTCGCCCTTTGTCGCTGTCGACCTTTTTCGACGGCACGCTGGGCGCCGGCGGGCACTCGCTGGCGGTGTCGTCGACGCACCCCGAGCTGACGCGGCTCGTAGGCGTCGACGTGGACCGCTCTGCGCTGCACGAGGCGCGAGAGAGGCTCGAGCGGGGCGGGTGGGAGTGCACAACGCTCTGGGGCCCCGGGGGGGACGCAGAGGGCCACGGGGGCGCGCACCCCGAGCCGAAGGGTCTCGGCCGTCGGGAAGACGTGGACGCCGCTCTCCAGGCCGCTGGGCCGACGCGCACGGGTCGCTGCGCGGCACTCGTGCGCGGCAACCATGCCGCGGCGCTCCCCATCCTCCGCGCCGCCTTTTCCGCGCTCGACGGCAACGCGCCGATCGCCGACGGCGCGACGGCCACGGAGTCACCGAACGCGAGCGCGTCGCAAGCGAACGCGCCATCCGCGAGCGCATCGGCAGCGAACGCGCCATCCGCGAGCGCACCGCTTCCGCTTGCAAACGCTCCGCGTGTCGACGAGTCTTCCTCGCTCGCGTCATCTGCCGCTTCCGCCCCCGTCAAGGGGAAGGGCGTTCGCGACTCTCCTGCGCTCCCCGGCACCCCCACGCCTCTGTCGGGCGCTCTGCTGGACCTGGGCGTGTCGTCGATGCAGCTCGACGACGCGTTGCGCGGCTTTTCCTTCCGCCTCGACGGTCCGCTCGACATGCGCATGGGCGCGGCGCCGGGCGCCGCCTCTTCTTCCCCTTTGGGCGCGCTGTCTGCCCGGACGCTGCTGGAGACGGCGCCCGCGTCGTCCCTGGCGTCTCTATTTCGCTCTCTGGGCGACCTGTCGGCCGGCGAGGCTCGCCGGGCCGCCGAGGCCATCGAGGCGCTGCGGGCGCGCGGGCCCCTGGTCTCGACGCGGCCCTTGGCGGACGCGCTGGCGGACGCGCTCGGGGGCCGCCGCGCGCGCGCCTACCGCAAGGTGCGCGGGCGCGGACAGCGTCACCCCGCTACGCGCGTCTTCCAGGCCGTCCGCATCGCCGTCAACGGCGAGCTGCGCTCGCTCGCGGCCGCGCTCCCCGTCCTGGCAGGCAACCTCGAGGTCGGGGGGAGGCTCGCGGTCATCTCCTTTCACTCGCTCGAAGACCGAGTCGTCAAGCACGTCTTCAGAGAACTCGAGCGCAGCGCAGAAAGCGAAACGGCCTGGCAAGGGAGGCTCGAGGAAGACGGCGACGACGACGAGCACGCCGCGGACGCGCACGCGCGGGGCGGACGTTTCGAAACGGCCCCAGACCCCTGCGACCGCGCCGACGGAACGGCATACCGCCGGCAAGAAGATGGCATCGATGCAAACGGACCAGGCTCGACACCTTTTCCCTCTCCCTCTTCCCCTTCTTCCTCCTCCTCTCCGACCTCTGCGCTCTTCGCGCCGCTGGAGCCCACGAAAAAGGACCGCCTGCGAGCGCTGCGCGCCAAGCAGAGGCGCGAGCGCACCGGCAACGCGGCCGAGAACCTGGACGGGGCTTTGAGCGCTCCGGGAGGCATCGCCTCGAGGCGAGACCCAGCCGACCGCGAGAACGCTTTGCGCTGCACCGACGCCGACGCGAACGCAAGGGGCGACGAACACGCGCTGGCGCACTCAAGCTCTTCTCCATCGACTCGCGTCATCCCCCCCTCTCCCTCCCCCTCTTCCTCGTCGGGCCCGACGCTCGAAGAGCTTTTGGCGCTCGCGGACGCCTCGTCGCCCCTCACCCCCTCTGCCGCTCTCGCGCAATCCTCCCCCGCCTCCCCCGCCGCGCCGCCTTCCCTTGCCACGCTCGAGCCAACCTCGCCAGACTCGCCGCTGGCGCTCCCGGCCGCGCTGCTCGGCCGCGACCCGCTCCAGAGCGACCCGTGGGCCGCCCTCGCCCAGAGCTGCACGCAGCCGAGCCTGGCGGGAAAGGCCTTCCGCGCGCTCACCAAACGACCGATCCTGCCCACGGACGAAGAGATCGACAGGCTGCCGAGGGCGCGCAGCGCCAAGCTCCGCGTTCTAGAACGCATCGCATGATGCCGCCGAACAGCCCGCCGCCCAGAAACGCCCGCCCAGGATCCGCCTTCCTCCTGCGGCTCCCCCCCCCTCCCCTCCCACTCCTCCACACACATGCACACACTGTAACGTTCGTTCTCCCCTTGCTTCGTCGTTGTTTTGCCCCTGCGGCGTTCAATGCTTTCAATGTTCTGCCCCTGCGGCTTTCAATGCTTTCCATGTTCTGCCCCTGCGGTCGGGGCCGAGCCCGTGCTCCCGCCCATCCGCCCCTCCAGCCCCGCCGGAACCGTCCGCGCACCCGCCCCTCCCTCCCCACCCCTCCTGCCCCGCCCGCCCACCCGCCCGCCG
>PEIA01006950.1:0-13230 GCA_003613005.1 Prototheca ciferrii
ACGCCCTCGCCCCCGACCGCCGCCGCCGCCGCCGCCGCCGCCGCCGCCGCGTCCTCGCCCTCGACGGGGCCGACCGTCGCCGCCGCGTCTGCGCAGCCGCCCTGTCCGCTGTCCCAAGAGGCCAGGCGGCGGCTCGCGGCGCTCTGCGCGCCCTTTGCCCCGTCCGCCGCCACCGCCGCCGCATCCTCTGCCCCCACCGCCACCGAGGGCGCTCCCTCTCCCTCCGCCTCTCTTCCCGCCTCCGCGTCCGCGGCGCCCTCCGCGGCGGCCTCGCCGGCGCGTCCGGCACCGCTCCCGCAGGACGAGGCCATCGCGCAGCTGGCGGCGTCCATGGCTCGCTCCATGCCGCAGCCCGTCGACCATTGGTTCGAGCTGGTGCCCTTTCCCCCGCGCCCGGCGGGCATGCAGCCCCCGGCCGGCTGGCCCCGCGCCCGGCCGCCCGCGCTCTACGACCCTAGGCTCTACCGCGCGCTCGACCCGGAAACGCTCTTCCTCGCCGTCGCCGAGCTCCCAGGCACGCGCCCACAAGCACTCGCAGCGGCACGACTCGCAGAACTCGGATGGAGAATCGACGCGCAACGCAACGTCTGGGTCCTGCCCCTCAAGGGAGAAGGAACCGCCCAGGCCGCTCCACCAACGACCGCAGACGCGCCGGCGAGAGACGCCGACGCGAAAGCCCCTGCAGGTGAGATCAGAACGCTGCATTTCGGACGATCGAACCATGCAGGATGCCGAAGAGGGGCTCGGCCGAATCGCACGATCGCTCGGACCACGCCCGTCGAAGCGCCGAGTCTTCGCACGGGATTCCGCTGACCGCAGCTCCCCCCTTCCTTTCCTTTCCTTTCCTTTCATTTCCTTTCCTCCCCCCGCAGGTCCTTTGTCGTCACTGTTTCTGACACCGACTGCGATCGCTTCGCAGGCAGATTCTCCGCATCTGGTGTTCGACCTCGCAGGGCGCGCCGACGGACTCTGGGCCGCGCGCTC
Organism: Prototheca ciferrii; assembly: GCA_003613005.1. Taxonomy (NCBI): domain Eukaryota; kingdom Viridiplantae; phylum Chlorophyta; class Trebouxiophyceae; order Chlorellales; family Chlorellaceae; genus Prototheca; species Prototheca ciferrii. The sequence continues at coordinate 985 of PEIA01006950.1, forward strand.
CGAGCCGCGTTGGCCACCGCGCACGGCCGAGGCGAACGTGGGCGCCGACGCCGCGGCCGGGCGCCCCGAAGCCCGGGCCGAGGCGTAGACCGCTCTGCGAAAAGTGGGGGGGGGGGGCACGCTGACGCCACGCCGCGGAATCGCGCAGATCCTTGTTTCGTTTAATGACCCCGAATCGCACAGCAAGTATGAGAGAGAGAAGCGGAGACGGGAACGAGCGCAGGCAGAAAGAACGCACGCACACGGTGGAAGCGGGAAGAAAACGCTCCTCTCGGCAACGGCCGTCCGCCGTCGAGGAGCCAAGGCGCGGCGTCTCGAGGCGCGTTACGTTTTCAGTCGAAAGCCGTATCGGTCGACGGCGGATCGGCACACCGCACCGAGTCGAGGAGAGACGCCGTCCGTGATCTCCCACCGCCGTCCTGGCAGAGAGGTACCAGCCCCACCGGTGGCTCGCCCCCCGCCTCCATCCCCCTCCCCTGCCGCCGCGTTCGCCGGATCGGCGTTCCCCGGCCCCCCTCCCCGGAGTCGGATTCTCCCCTCTCGCCACTTTCCCTCGGCCCTCCACGCCAGCATCCCCTCCCTGCCCGTCCGTCCCCGCGCCCTCCGCGCCTGTCCGCTCACCGAGCGCCTCGCGCGCCTCCCTCCGCTCACCGAGCGCCTCGCGCGCCTCCCTCCGCTCACCGAGCGCCTCGCGCGCCTCCCTTCGTTCTCCGAGCGCCTCGCCCGCCTCTCCCCGCTCTCCGAGCGCCTCGCCCGCCTCTCCCCGCTCTCCTCCTCCGAGAGCGAGTTGCCGCGATGCGCTTTCAAATCTGCGTTGCTCGCGGAGCTCGCAAGCCCCGACGCACCTCCGACACGCGCACCGGACCTTCGGACTCGCACGCCGAACGCTCCGGCGTTCTCGCTCTGCGGCGACAATCCCCGCGCTGCCGCGCCGGCCCCTCCCCCGCCCCGGGTCGCCCGGGCGTGCGCGCGTCTTTTCTCTCGCCGCCCGCGCGCGCGTCTTTTCTCTCGCCGCCCGCGCGCGCCCTCCGAGCCCCCTCGGGCGCCTTGGACGCGGCCAGGCGAGGGCCTGGGCAGGTTGTCCGCGCGATCCGCGGCGCCATTCGCGCGCGATCGTTTTCTCAGATACCAACCATTCACGGGGGTGCGCTCGGAGGGTCATCTGGGGAGACGGCGCCGCCCGGGGCGACCTCCGGGGCGCCGCGGCGCCGCGCGGCCCGGCCGGGCCGACGCGCCGGCGCTCGAGGCGCCATCGCGCGTCGAGACACTCGGCTCTGTTTTTTTAGGGCGTCTGGGGCTCTGTTCCGCCGCGGCGCTGCTGCGATGAGGGCGCACCCACTCCGGCTGCCCCCGGCGGGCAGCCGGGCACCCGCGCGGCCCGTTCTGCCGGGCGCGCGCGCTCGGGCCGGGCGTCGGCGCGCGGCCGCCGGTCGCGCGCAGGGACGCCGTCCCGGGAGTCTCGACCGGCCGCACGCATCTCTGGGATGTCGTGGCTTTTGGCGTCGCGGCGAAGCGCGGTGAACGGGGAGAAGCCGCGGTGCTCTGCGCTCCCGCCGGTCCACCTGGGCCCGCGCCTCACGCGGCGTCCCCCCTCGCCCCCTTCCCCCCTCCCCCCCCTTTTTTTTTGCATAGGACCCGGAGATGCGCGGTTGAGCGAACGAGGCTCGAGGAACGCTCGACGTCGACGCTGAGATGGACGGCTCCGACGCGCGTGCAGGACTTGGCGCGGAAAGGTACGGATCGAAGCGACGGGAGGCGGCGGAGGGGCTGCCAGGGTGTCGGGGCGAGCAGCGTGAGGGTGCGGGGCGGTGGGGAGAGGGGAACCGTGGGGGTGGGAGGGGGCTGGGCTGGACGCGGCCTGAGACTGGCCAGAGCGGGGCGTGTGGCGCGCGCTGGCGCCCCGCCGGTCGGCGACACGCAGACGGCCCGGGTCGGGGACGGGGAGGGAGGGGGGAGAGGGAGGCGAGCGGGGAGTGGTCGGGAGAGCGCGACGTTGCTGGTTCCGTGGCGGTCGCGGGCGAGGCCTGGTCGGCGGTCGGAGTGGCGTGTGTTTCTGTGGTGCGGTGCGCGATTCTTGCTGCGATCCGATCCGGTTCATCGGAGCGCGAAACGCGACGCGCGACGAGGGAACGACGGGTCGAGGCGGTTTGGCCGACTGCCTGGCCGTCTGGCAGCCTGACGGCCCGACGTCCCCACCTTCCCACAGGTCTGTTTCGCGCGCTTCCTTTTCCTCTCTTTTCCTCCCCCTTCCGCCCCCGTCCTGGGCGCGGTCCGGGCAGCCCTCCCGCCTCCTCCTCCTGCCCGCGCGCGGCCCACTCTTACCTCTAGGCGACCCCCCTCCCCTCTGGGCGACCCCTCTCACCTTTGTCTTCTTCTCCCCCTTGGACGCGTCTAGGCTGGTCGTTTCTTCTGCTGGGTTCGATTGTGATGCACCTCTCGTTGTCTCCCTTCACCAAGGTGGAAGAGTCGTTCAACGTGCAGGCTTCGCACGACCTCTACGTGTTTGGCACCGATCTGGCCTCGTACGATCACCGCGAGTTTCCCGGCGTCGTTCCCCGCACGTTTCTCGGGGCCGCCGCCGTGACTCTCCTCGCGTTTCCCGCCATGTGTGCGTCCGACTGGGCCTCGAGGCTGCTCAAGGCAATCGTCGAGGAGCGCCTGCTTGCGGGGGGCGGCGACGGCGGCGGAGACGGGGGGGGCTCGACGGGCGGCGAAGACCTGCAGGGCCTCCCCTCTGGGCCCCTCCCCTCCGCGTTCCAAGCCGCGGTGTCTCGTGCGCTTTCGGTGCTGTTCGCGTCTCCCGTGGACGCTGCGTTCGCCGAGACGCGCATTGGCGCGCAGCTGGCGGCGCGCAGCGTGCTGGGCGTGCTGTCGTGGCTCGCGCTCTTGCGTCTCCGGGCCGCCCTGGCGGCGGCTTCGGGCAGCTTCCGCGCGGGCGCGCTGTTCGCGCTGCTCGCGGCGCTGCAGTTCCACTGGCCCTTTTACGCGTCGCGTTTTCTTCCCAACGTGTTGGCTGGAATTCCCGTGGCGCTGGCGTACGCCGAGTGGATGCTCCGGGGCGTCGAGCGGGACGATGCCGCGAGGGGCCGTCGCCTGCGTCGAGCGGTGGCGCTCCTGGCCGCGGCGGCCGCCGTCCTGCGCTGCGACCTGGTCCTTTTGCTCGCGCCGGCGGGAACCGTCATGCTCGTCCAGGCGTGGGCGGACGCGCGCGGGCGCGCCAAGGGGGAGAGCGGCGGGGCCGCGGCCCTTTCCCCCGGGTCGACGCCCCGCCTCGCCGCCTCGCCGTCCTTTGCCCTTCCCCTGCTCGCGACGGGCGCGCTGGCGGCGGGCCTGTCGGCGCTCGTGTCGTGGGCTTTCGACTCGCCCTTGTGGGGACGGTCGCTGTGGCCCGAGGCGGAGGTGCTGCTCTTCAACGGGTGGGAAAACAAGTCCCACCTCTGGGGCGTCGAGCCCTTTTCGTGGTACCTGAAAAACGCCCTCCCTCGCGCCCTCCAAGGCGGAACCGCCCTCGCTCTCCTCGGCTCCGCCGCCGTGGCCGCGGCCGCCGTGCCGCGGGGCCGATGGGGGTCGCGACGCGGAGGAGCGGACTCGGCGTCCGGAACCTCGCTGGGCGCGCTGCTCGCGCCCATGGCCGCCACGTACCTGTTCGTGCTCATCTACTCGCTTCTGCCGCACAAGGAGCTGCGGTTCCTGCTCCCGATTGTGCCGTTCCTCACCGTGCTCGCGGCCACGGGTGCCGAGACCGTCCTCCGGTGGGGCGAGGGCGGTGCGCCGGCCGCCTGCCGAACGGCCGAGGAACGGGAGAGGGAGGAAGACGAAGAAGAGGAACAGGAGAGGGAGGAAGACGAAGAAGAGGAAGAGGTGTCCGGAAAGAGCCGCGGAAAGGGTCTCCTTTCCTCCGAGCTCGCCCCTTCGTCCTCCGCCCCCACCTCCGAGCTCGCCCCCTCCCCTCCCTCATGCCCTGGGTGCGGCGCTCGGCGCCTGGTGTCGTTCCTGGTGCTGGCTCCTCTGGTGCTGTCTTCGCTCCCTCTCTCGGCGCTCTCGACGCTTGCGTCTGCGTCCAACTACCCCGGCGGCGACGCGCTGCTGACCCTCGCGGCGCTGCGCCTTCCGCTCGAGCACCGCCGCTCGCACGAGCTCGCCGAGGCGAGCAGAAGCCTCCGCGAGGGCCGACGAGGCCCCCTGTCCAGCGCCCTCGCCTCGCTCCCGCCGCTGTTCGCGCCCATGACGGTCCACGTGGGAAACCTCGCGGCCACCACCGGCGCCAGTCGCTTCCTGCAGGTTCGAGGCTGGAGCTACGACAAGACCGAGGGGCTGCGCGACGCCGAGCTGGCGCAGAGGGGGTTTGACGTCCTGGTGGAGGAGGGCGAACGGTTCGACGGCTACGCCCGCATCGCGGAGATCCAAGCCTACGACGGACTGCGGAAAAACCCACACGCACTCCTCTGGACTCGAAACGCCGCGCAGGCAAAACGCATAGCCGCAGACCTCCTGCGAGCGCTCGCGCAAACCGCAAAAAAAATCACCGGCGCCGCACCCCCGCTACCGTCCGGAACCCGCACCCCGGAGCTCCAGACTGCCCTGGCAGCACTCTGGGACGCCGCAGTCCCCGTCCACATCGCCAAAGCGCCCAAAGTGTTCATCTTCGCACGAACGTACGCATAACCCCCCCAAAGAACCGCAGATATGTTTCAAAGACATGCTCGACCTCCTTTCACCCGACCCTCTGCTCGTTTTCACTCGCCCGTGCTCCCGGCCCGAGGCGCGCACTTCTCCTTTTCCCCTCCCCCTCTCTTCTCCCCCCCCCTTTGGCCGCGCGCGCGCGCGCGCGCGCAAAAGGCGTTTCTCGCCGTCTCCCCCTTCTCCCCTTTCCCTCCCAAGCGCCCCTTCCTTCAGCGCCGATCGCTGGCGCAACGGCGTCTGCGTTTTCCTTGCGTTGCATCTCTACCCTCTTCGCGCATCGGGCCGAGCGCCGCCACGCGTGTGCCGCCCCCTTTCGTTTCCGGCGCTTCCGCCGGCGCCGTCCGATCGAGTCGCGGCAATCCCGCGTCGCGCGATCGGACGTCGCTGCGCGGCGTTGCCGCATCTCTGTGAACGCATCGGCGTTGAGGACGCCGAGTGGAGCGATCGAGAGAGACCCTTGAAGGCGCCATGGCTCGCGGAAAGGTGACGGACGCGGCGGAGCGCTCCGCGCGCGCCGATCCCGAAGGTGCGCACGGCGTCGCGGCGCGAGACCGGCGCGATGCGAGGTTGCAGCGGCTCGACGGGGCGGCAGACCGCGCGTGTTGGTAGCAAGGGCTGCGTTGGAAGTTCGGAAGGCAAGTGCGGAGGGAGTGACCGCGCGGACTGCGAAGACTGCGAGACCCACGTTGGCGGTGGCAGTCTCCGAGTGCTTTTGCAGAGCGTGTGGGTGGCTTTGGCGTGCGTCTTCTTCGACGTGTGAGGACACTTTCCCGTTGAGCATGCATGCGCTGCCAGTTGTGCGTGCTTTCGTTTTGTTCTCCTTTGCACGTTCAATGGGGTTTCCCCCCTCTTTTTTCTCCTGCAGGCGATTCTGAGGAGGAGGGCGAGTTGGTGGAGGAGGCTTCTCCGTCGGTGGCACCCCGTTCCGCCTCTTTGCGTTCGTCTTCTCCCCCCCCTGCTCGGTCGTCGGCTCGCGGGGTCGACGACGACTGGCGCGATGACCGCCGTCGCGACCTTCGCCGGGTTCCTGCGGACGATCGCGAGCGCCGCAGAGAGGGCGGGGGTGCGCGGGGGGTGGCGCCGCGTCGCGATCGGAGGCGGGAGGGGGAGCGGGGTCGTGAGGGACGGCTCGCGTCCGGCGAGCTGGGCGGTCGGCGGCGCGAGTGGGATCGCGACGGCGACGTGCGTCGAGGGTCGAGACGCGAGGATGCGTTTCGGAGAAGCGCCGACGCGGATTTCTCGCGGAGAAGGGTCGGGGAGCGCCCGAGCCGGCAGGGCCGGGACTGGGCTCGATCCAGGTCTCGATCCCTTTCCCGCTCCCGCTCCCGTTCTCGATCCCCGAACCGTTCGACGCGTTCGTCTCGCCGTAGCTGGCGCGACGCGGCGGTCGCATCCGAGAGCGAGGGCGAGGCGGAGGCGGAGGCGGAGGATCCGGAGCTGGAGGCGCAGCTGCTGGCCGCGGGAGAGGGCGACGCGTGGGGCGGCGGCCATGACGCCGAGACGCGCCTCATCGAGGCCCGCAGGCGAGAGCGCCGCGAACGCCTCCGAGCGCTCACGGAAAGTACCATGGATGTCGACGAGGGAGCAAGCAGCGCAGCCGGCAACGGAGCAAGCAACGGAATCGCGAGCGGCGAGGGGCACGCTTTGGCCGAGCCCCCTTTGAGCGCGCTCCCGATGCCGTCGGCCGCCGAACGAGCGACGACGAGGGGCGAAGGGAACGCCGCCGCACACGGGAAGACTGTCGCGACGCCAAACGCGGTTTCGAACCCGAGCCCGACTGCAGCACACGCAGGCGTTCCATCGCAGGCGAGCGGTCGAGACCCGACCGCTCCCTTTCCGACGACCCGCCCTGCCGTCTCCGACGCCTTTGACCGCCCCCACGGTCGCATCGGCAACGGCATCAACGATACCAACGACATGAGCGCCACCGCCACCGCCACCGCCACCGCCACCGACAATGACGCCGACGACGATGATGACGATCTGTTTGCTGCGGTCGAGGCGATTCAGGAGGAGAGCGCGGCCGAGGCCCGCGGGCAGGTCCTGGAGCACGATGCGAGGCCGTCTTCTCGCCTTTCCGGCGGGGCCGCGGCGACGCCCGGTCCGCGTCCGCGCTCGGCTCTGGCCGCTCACCCCATCGCTGCACCGTCTCCGGCCGCTCACCCCATCGCTGCACCGTCTCCGGCCGCTCACCCCATCTCTGCACCGTCTCCGGCCGCCGCAACGCCTCCTTCTCCGGCGTCCGCTCCCCATTCGATTCCGATTGCGCTTGGTCTTGCGGACAACTGGGACGACGCCGAGGGGTACTACAGGTACCGCGTCGGCGAGCTCATCTCCGGGCGGTACCAGGCGCTCTCGACGCTCGGCAAGGGCGTCTTCGCCACCGTCGTGCTCGCCAAGGACCTCGGCGCGCTTCAGGAGAGCGGCGAAGAGGTTGAGGCGAGGAGCAAGGAGCAAGGAGCCGCCCGAAGCGCGGGCGCTTGTCGGGCCGATCGAGGCGCTGCGGCTCGTCGTTCGGTCGCCCCTTCCCCCCCCTCGCTTTCGATCGGCTCGATTCCTCCCGCGCAAGCTCCCGAGGCCGCTTTGAAGATCGTGCGTGCGAACGAGTCGATGGCGCGGGCGGCTCGGACGGAGGCTTCGATGCTGCTTCGGCTTGCGTCGTGCGATCCCCGTCGGCGCGTCGTTCGTCTCCTGAGCGCGACCGAGCACCGCTCGCACGCGGTGCTGGCGTTCGAGCGTCTGGGCTGCGACCTGCGGTCCTTGGTGGACCAGCACGGCCGCGGCCGGGGTCTTGCGGGCCCGGCCGTGCGGACGCTGACGCGGCACGTGTTCGAGGCCCTCGCCGCCGCCGCGAGGGCAGGGGTCGTGCACGCAGACCTCAAGCCGGACAACGTGCTGGTGGACCTGGCCGCCTCGCGCGCCGTCGTGGCGGACTGGGGCTCGGCGTTCCTGGTCGCAGACCCCGTGCACCCGACGCCCTACCTCGCCTCGCGGTACTACCGCGCCCCAGAGGTCGTGCTCGGCCTCCCCTACGGCACGCCCGTCGACGTCTGGGCGGCGGCCTGCACGGCCTTCGAGCTCGCGACGGGACGCGTCCTCTTCCCGGGCGCAGACAACAACGACCTCCTCTGGCGCGTCCTCCTCGTCAAGGGAACGTTCCCGAGACGCCTCGCCAGGGCGGGTGCCTTTGCGCCCCGGCACTTTGACCTCGCAGACCCGGCAGCATCCTTTGTGCGCCTCGTCGCAGACCCAGGCACGGGGAGAGCCGTTCGGAAACCCGTCCGCGCGCCACCGCCGCCCGCCAGACTCGCAGGCATGCTCGGTGACGCCTTTGGAAACGCACGAAAAAACGCACAACTCGCAGACCTCCTCGAACGATGCCTCGCACTCGACCCAGACAAACGACTCACACCAGAACAAGCGCTCGAACACCCCTTCCTCAAAGAACCCTGGCAACAGCACATGTAACAGCGCACACATCTCCACACACACACACACACAAACGCTGAGAAGCTTGAGAGCCACGATACGTGCGTGTACGCAACATGCGCACACGCTGAGAAGCGAGCGGGGAAAAAGATGGATGGGGGGACACGACAGCAAGGGAGAGCTCCCTCCCCTCTTCTCTTCCTTCCTCTCCCCCTTCCCTCTCTGTTTCATTCTGTTCTTTGCATTTTCCAACCGACGCTTACACTGCGCGTGCGAGTTCGTCCGCGGTGCGACCCCGGGCGTCTGCGGAGGGGCGCGTGCGCGCGGCGACCTGGGCGCGTCGCGCCTCCGTTGTCTGCTCGCGAGCGGGTCTCCGCGTCGGCCCGGGGCGCTCCAGAACCGTTTCCGATCAGGCTTAGAGGACGCCCTCCTTGAGGATGTCGTAGGGGATGGCGGTGATGGTCTGGGTCTCGGCGTTGGCGAGGATGATGCCCTCGGCGCGGGGCTGGGCGGGCCAGCGCTTGACGGCGGCCTTGGTGCCCTCGGCCTTGGCGGCAATGTGCGCGGCCTGGTTGGCCTTGGCGCGAGCCTTGAAGTCCTCGCGGCAGCGAGAAGGCTGCACGTGCTCAATGCGGATCGTGATGCGCTTCTTCAGGTAGCGACCGTTCACCTACGAGAGAGGAAGAAAAGGAGAGAGAGAGAGAGAGAGAGAGAGAGGGGTGAGGCAGGAGGCGAAGGAATGAAAAAGCAAGAGAGCGGCAAGATGCTCCCCCACAGCTCGAGGTGAGGCCGACACGAACGAGGAAAGCCCTCCCTTCTCGACCGAAGAAAGCGGACAAAAGAGCATCCCAACGCTTCCCATACCCCTCTCGCCCCTGGTCGTTCCCCCTGCCCACACAGCCTCCCCTTCCCGCTCGCTTGACCGAGCCCAACCCCGGCCGTTCCGCGTCCAGCGCTTTCGAGAGCATTTCCAGCGCTCTCAAGAGCCTGGCAAACTGCTCTCGCATCTCCGTCCCGACAGCATGTGCCCTGGCATCGACTGCCCAAGATCGAAAGAAGAGATCAGATCGACGCACGCCTTTGGCCTCTCCACCGATCCCCTCCGATCTCTTCTCGATGCAAACGCATGCAGGAGTCTCCGCGGACCGCCGAAGATACCTGGGCGGCGACCAGGCAATCCCCTCTCCCTCCTCTCATCGAGAGGGGAAGAATGTGCCACAAGAACCACCTCCCAAACGGTCCATCGATCTTCTCTTTAGTCCTCGCGCACATCGCCTCGCCAAACAACGCGCGTCTCCAGCTCCAGCCAACGCAGCGAAGACACCCGATGAAAAACCAGCGACGTTCGCGACCGACGACGCGCCGTCGCAAAGAACGTCCTCCGAGCCCCTCCTCCACACACACCCTCCCCCAGCCAGTCCGTCCTCTCCCCCCCGCGGCCGGGGCCTCGCGCGCCACCTCGAGGCCACCTTCGGTCGACAACGCCAACACAACGCCGAAAAGCCCACGAACCTGCTTGAGGAGCTCGACGCCGACGGCGCGCTTGGTCACGTTCCAGACGCGGCCAGTCTTGCCGTGGTAGTACTTGTGGGGCATGCCCTGCGCGCAGAGGGGGGGAGAAACAAGACGCGGTCGCACACACACGCTCCAGCATCCGACGCACGGCCGCTTACGCTTTGCATCGTTCGAATCGCAACCGACGTCGACGCTCCAGCGACGCCGACGCGACGACGAGGCGGCCGCCCGGCGCTCCCCGACCGAGCGGGACGCCACCGGCGCGGCCGGCGCGCGCCATGCGAGCACCGAGCGCCCAGACAGAGGCCGGCCCCGCCGGCCGCGCGAGGGGACGCGGCGGCGTCGAGCCGCCGCGGCGCCTCGCGACGCTCCAGCGTCAAGTCGCCCTCCTCCAGTCCAGACAATCTCCGTGCATGCCGTCCGACGCGGCTGCGGCGGCCTCCGGCCCGCGCACCTTCTGCACGGCGCCATTGACCTTGATGTCGACGTAGTCTCCGACCTTGTAGGTGCGGAGGTACACCGACAGAGGGATGGTACCGTGGGCACGGTAACCACGAGAGAAGGTGTCCCTAGTGCGGGCGCGGTATCCCTGGCCACCCGGCATGATGACTAGCCTGCCTATCGAACGCGAGGGGAGAAAGGAGCGGGGAGGGGGCCGGTGAGGGGGAGAGGGGGGGGCGCGGGGGGCGCGGCGATGGGCCGGGCCGCCGACGCAAATCCAGCCGCCGGCGCGCGCTACGCCTCCTGCGCCGCTATGCGCCTCCTTGCGTGCTCACCTCGATCGAACGCTCCGCGAGGGTTGAAAGAGGGAGCGTCGGGCTTGCGGGGGGCGTTCTGACCCGAGCCGCGCGCTCGCCCGCCCGGCCGCCGGGCGCTCGGCTTGGCGCGCTTTTTCTTGGCGCCGCGGATAGCCCCCCCCCCCCGGGCACAGGCGCGCGGGGCGAGAGTGGGAGCCGAGGGGGGGGGGAGAGTCGGAGCGCGGAGGGATGGAGGAGGGGTGCGGAGGGGGCGTGAGGGCGCTGGCGCGTTCGCCTCTGGGCTCTCTCTTCGCTGCTCGGCGTCTCGGGTCACGCCCGCGCCTCTCTGGCGCCCGCGCGCCGCGTGGGCTGTGGCTGGCTCTCCCGTCGTGACTGGTTCGCGACGAGCGTGCGCTCATCCGTTCGCGTCGTTTTTCCCCTGCGTTTCTGGCTCTTCTGGCGTGCTTGTGCACCATGGCTACGCTGTCGAGCACTCGCGGCGTCTGCATGCGCCCCGTGGCGGCGCCGTCGCTGGGCGCTCGCCGCGCCCTGGCGCCCGCCCGGGCGCCCCGCGCGCTGCGCCGCTCGGTGCTCGCGCGCGCGGCCGGCAAGGGCCTCACGGCCGAGAACCGCGTCATCCGCGGCAAGTGCTTTGTCACCAAGGACGTGCGTGCTGGGAGGATCCTTGCGTCTCCCGCGTGCCTCCCCTCCCCCGGGCAGAGAGAAAGAGGGAGAGAGCGCAGGGGAGAAGGAAGAGGAGGGAGTGAAGGAGGCGGATGGGGGCGGCTGGGGGCAGATGGGGGAGAATGGATGATGCGTGGTGCAATGGAAGATGCGATGAGAACGGATGTGAAACATCACCCCGGCAATTCGCACGACGGAGAGAGAGAGAGAGAGAGAGAGAGAACGAGAGAGAGGGAGAGGCGACTGACTGTGTTTCCGTGCTTGTTGTGCTCATCCTTTTTCCCATTGTGCAGAACATTGATACGGACCAGATCATTCCTGCCGAGTATCTGACGCTCGTTCCGTCCAAGCCAGACGAGTACGAGAAGCTGGGTTCGTACGCTCTGATCGGTCTGCCCGAGCAAGAGTACCCCACTCGGTACGTGACCGAGGGCGAGATGAAGACGCACTACCCCGTGATCATCGGTGGCGACAACTTTGGCTGCGGCTCGTCCCGCGAGCACGCGCCCATCTCGCTGGGCGCCGCGGGCTGCCACGTGGTGGTCGCGGAGAGCTTTGCGCGCATCTTCTTCCGCAACTGCGTCGCGACCGGCGAGATCTACCCCGTCGAATCCGAGAGCCGCATCTGCGAGGACCTGACCACGGGCGACGAAGTTGAGGTCGACATGACCAGCGGAGTGCTCACCGACCTCAAGACGGGTAAGACCTACCCCCTGAAGCCTCTGGGCGACGCCGGACCCGTCGTGGACGCCGGAGGCCTCTTCGAATTCGCGCGCAAAAAAGGCATGATCAAAACCGCTTCCAACAACGGAGGAAACGCCGCACAGGCACAAACCGCCTAAGCGGGCAAACGGGAGGGGAGGGGAGGGGGAGGAGGGAAGAGGAGAAAGGGAAAAAGAGGGGAGACGAGGAGGAACAAGGAAAGCAACGAATACGAGAGGGAGACCAGGGAACAAGGAAGGCAACGAATACGAGAGGGAGACGAGGGGAAAAGGGGAGCGCGTGCGCGAGGACCTGCGAGGGATGCGTGCGCGAGGCCGTACAAAGGACGATGTGTCAAGGCACGCGAGGTCTTGCGAGATCAGGCGACGGCATGCGTGTGAGGCCATACGGTAGAAAAGCGAGATGTCTTCTCGAGACGGGAGCTTGTGCTCTGGGAAAGTCTTTCTTTTCGTTATCGAGTCCTCGAGCACCGCGC
>PEIA01006951.1:0-12821 GCA_003613005.1 Prototheca ciferrii
GTCCCCCCGTGGGCGGCGGCGTGGCGCGCGCGACCCGCCGCGGCCCCATGGACGAGATGCGGCAGCTTGTGCGCATCCTGCAAAAGCTGCTGCCTCGTTCCGTCGGGAGCGCCGGCGACGACGGCGGGTCGGGGGCGTCCGGGTCTGCGTCAGGGTCTGGGTCTTCTCGAGGAGGGCCGCCCGCGATGTTCTGCGGGCAGGGCGGCAACCGGATCAGCGAGGACACGATCAAAAAGTACCTGGCGTGGGCCCTGGGCGAGGCGCCGCAGCCCGTCTGGGGCCTGCCGGGCGGGTGGTACACGTACGTCGCCCAGCTGCTGACCTGGGCGCTCGGGCGCCACGTCACCCCCGAGGTCGCGCGGCGGTGCGCCAAGCGGCAGCCGGGCCGCTCCTGGGAACGCGTCGACAAGGAGCTGCAGGCTCTGGGCGCACATCCGCACCGCTGGCCCGTCCCCCTCGCCCTCGCGAGCGTCCGCGCCGCCGAACGGGCGTTCGACGACGACGGAGGCGCCGCCGACGGAGGCGCCGCCGACGGAGGCGGACGCGACGCGGGGGTCGGCGTCGCCGACGGCCCGAGAAGAGCCGGGCTCGCGAGGGGCAGCGGGGCGGGAGGAGCAGACGGCGCAGAGCAAGGCGTCGCGAGACGTTCCGACGCCCTCGGAGGCGACTCTGGAGGCTCTGCGCACAGCCCTCTGGGCGTCTCGGGACGGCACAGCGGGCAGGCCGGTGCCGGCCCAGGCCCAGGCTCCGGCTCAGGCCCCGGCCCAGGTTCCGGCGTCGCCCTCGCAGGTTCGCCGCGAGGCGGCTTTGTCAAGCCTCCGCTCGCGCTCTCCTCGCGCCCGGGCGTCTCCGCCTCCACCCCCGCGGGTCTGTCCCCCCCCTCGAGCGCATCGCAACAGCCGCGGGGGCCGCAGCACCCGCGCCACCCCCACCCCGACCACCTCGCGCCCCCGTACCCGGCGTCGGGCTCGCAGTCGGCGCGGAGTCCCTCCTGGGGCAAGCGCGCGCGCGCTGCGTCGCCGTCGGACGGACTCGATGCCACGTCGCCGGATTCGGGTCGCTCGCCCTCGCGTCCTCGCGCCTTTGCCCCGGGCACCGCCCCGTCGTCGCCGCTGGGGCCCGAGGGCCCCTTTTCCCCCGCCTCGCCCGCCTCGTCGCCGTCGGCGCCCCCCGGCGGCTCCTCGCGGCGTCAGGCCTCGGCGCTGGATCTTCCAGAGCGGCTCCCGGGCCCCTCGGCGCTGGCGCGACTTCCGGAAGAGCGCATCTGGCGTCTCGTCGTGGACGCGCTCGCGGCCATCCCAGTGGCGGCCGCCAACAGGGCCGTCTCGGCCCGTCGGGCCGCCGAGGAAGGCGCGCCCGCCGGACCGCCCAGACCCAGCGCAGCCATCGTCGCGCTCGCCGAGGAAGCCAAAGTCCGACTCGAAACGGCAGCAGGATTCTCAGGCGTCGCAACGGCCGCGGGAACGGCAGCGGAACCGAGAGCGGGGGGAAGCGGCACCGGAAACGGAACCGGAAACGGAACCGGCAACGGCATTGCCCCCGGTTCCGATGTCGTCTCTGGGACTGCGGCCCAATCGTCCGCGGCGGCGGCGACGGCGGCGGCGGCGAACCTCGCGTCCGCGCTGGGCGGCGCGCTGCCCTCGGGCGCCCTGGGGGCTCTGAGCGGCGCGCTGCCCTCGGGCGCCCTGGGGGCTCTGGGCGGCCTCGCCGGGGACCCGCTGGACGCGCTCGCGGGCGCAGACTCGCTGGCGCTCAACCCCTCGGCTTCTTTTGCGCTCAGCTCGCTGCCCTCGCTGGCGCTGCCCCTTTCGCTGGGCCTCGGCGGCATCTCGGGCGCGGCAGACGGCGCCGCGGCCGCAGGGCCGGGCGCCGCCGGCGGCGCCCCGGGAACCTCGACCTGGGGCGCCAACCTGCCCGTCGCGGCGCTGCGGCTCGGGTCCCTGTCCTACCTCCCCATGGTCGCAGGCACGCACGGCGCACAGTCAGGCCTGGTGCTGCTGCACCCCTCGGCCGCCCAGGCGCAGGTCGCGGCGCAGGCTCCTGGGAGCCTCCACGACGCGGCCCACAGCGTCCTGCGCCGCTCGAAGCGAAACCTGGACGGACGAACGGCATTCGAAACCGCGAACGACGAGGATCACGTCAACGAACACCACGAACGCTGCGTCCGCGGCGACGACGACGACGACGCCGACGCCGCCGATGCCCACGCCCGCGAAGCCTCGACGGAAGAGCGCCCCTCGGGGCGGGGCGGGGACGGCACGGAAGCCGTCGCCGGCTTTTTGCTCGTCGGCGCGCCGCCGCCGGCCGAGGGGGGACGGGGAGGGCGTCGGGCGGCCTCGCCGACGGCAACCGCCGGGTCGGACTGGGACTCGGCGAGCGTCGGGGGCTCCATGTCGCAGGGAGGCCGGCGAAGATCGTCCCAGGAGGTCAAACAAGGACTCGTAGGAGCCTTGGCCGGAGAATCCTAAAGCATCAAAGTTGAAGAGGGGGGGGGTGGGGGGAAGTATGGACAATGAAAAGTTTTGGAAATGTTGGAAAACTAGGGAATACTGTTGAAACTCAAGGAAAAGAGGAGAAAAAAAAGCATTGGAACTGCAAGAGCTCTGAAACCAGAGAACCGATTGGAAAAAAGAAAAAAGTGAAGAACGTTTTCCCTCGTCAACAAGAGACCAAACAGCACGCCAAGGTTCGGCCCATTCGACGTGCCTCGAGAAGAAGAGCAGCCATCGAGGCCAGACCCCTCCTTCTCCCTTTTTCTTTGCTTCCTTTTTCCTTTTTCCTTTCCCACGCCCCCGTCGTCGGGTTGACGTTTTTTCGAGGTGCTCGTTTTTTTGTCACCTCAAACGCTCAACACCCCCTTTTCCTAGACGTTTCCCGTCGCCCCTCTTCCCTTTTCCTGGGCGACCCCCGTCGCTCCTCTTCCCTTTTCCTGGGCGACCCCCGTCGCCCCTTCCCCCTGTTCCTCGTCCGCTTCTGCCCCCCCTGTTGCCGTCTTCCCCCTCTTCTCCACTCCTCTCCTCGTTCTGCCTGCCCCTCCTCCCACCACCGCCCCCTACCTCGACTCAAACCGCACTTGGCCGCTGCCTCCCTTTCGTTTCGTCCGCCTTCCTCACTCGCATTCGCATGTGCATTCGCAGTTTTGCTCGAGTTGCATCCATTCGCGCTTTCGCCGCCCCTTTTCAAACCCTCTTTGACCCGATCGAATCCCCCCCCGGCATGCCCCAGTCCCCTCCCGACCTCCGCCCGTTCTTCCCCTCTCCCTCTCCTCGCCGTCGGGCCGTCGTCAGGCAGGCGGCACAAGGGGGCCGATCGGGGCTCCCTCTCGTTCCCTCCCGTCGTCCTCCCCCCCCCCCCCTTCCCCTCCCCTTTTGCGCGTGGTCGTGCCGCGACCCCCAATGCGATCGCTGTCGTTCCCCCGCGCCTCTGCCAGTCCGATCCTCGACATTCCGTCGGACACAACGCGTTTCCGCCTCTCTTCCCCCTTGGTCGCCGCCCCCGCCCCCTGCTGCACTTCTTCCCCCTTCCTGGCGGGCAACCCTTTCGTTCCAACGCCGGGGACCGTTCAAAGTCGTACCTTCCCCCTTCCCTGGCTCCTCTCTCGCTCTCGTTGTTCCCCCTACGAACACACGTGCCCCTTTTCCTCTTCGCGTTGCTTTCCCCTCTGTCCGGCAGCTTTCCCCCTCCCCCTCTCTCTTCCCAATCCTTTGGTTTTTTCTCTTGCCTGTCGCCAGCTCTTCTTCCCCCCCCCCCCCCCCCCCCCTGCGGCGGGCGGGCCGCAGTCTGCCAGACGCGTCTCCCCACGCCTCTCTTGTTTCATCCTTTTGCAGCGATCTCTCCGCGCACCGATTTGTTTTCATCTTCAAACGCCCACTGCCGCCGCCGCCCAGCGCCGGTCCGACCCACAGAGATCGGCACCATGCACGACGGAGCGCAGAAGAAGGGCTTTGGATTCCTCAGCCGCCTGCCCTGCTCTGCGTGCTGTCTTGCGTCGCCCGACACCGCGTTGCGTTCCGGTCGCTTCGGGCGAATCGCAGCGGCGCGAAGCGGGTCGTACCGAACCACGTGCTCGCGCGCAAGCAAGGGAAAGCGGGGCAAAAAAAACGAGGAGAACAGGGGGGTGGGGGGGGGGGGGAGGGGAGAACGGCACACCTGACGCGGCGCTCTCTTTCTCTTTTCCACAAGCGTGCGGCGTTCGGCGATAAGTCGTGTTGCAAACCAAGACAGCCGACTGCACGCGTTCGAAAGCATCGTACGCTGCGCAACAAACCCCAGACCTCGCTCAACGCTTGCGATGCGCACCCCACCACCCATCACCATTCCTTGCTCCTGCGCCTCTGCATGCTTTCGGCCGCGAGAACGGACAAAGCGGCGCCCTCCGCCGTCTCCTCCCCGCGCGTCCGCCGCGGAAGATCGCCATGCGAGACGTCCTGGGCGCGTCGGGCGCACGCATGGATCGCAGAGCTGCCGACACATGGGGTGGTGCGTCCGAGGAGGGAGGTCGTCTCCCCCCCTACCATACGGCCGCCCGGTCCGGGGGCCCCGGCCCGCTCCCCTTGGCCCATGCCCGTGGAGTGCTCACCCCCGGGCCATCTGGCGGCCGCCCGCAGCGACGATGGACCGCGGGCCGCGGGGTGGCCGCGGTAGCTTGGCCCGTGACACACGGGGGTCCGAATTGGGCTCGAGTGTATCGCGCGATGCGCGACCTTGAGACCCCACGGGATTCGCATCGCGCTGTAACGGCGATATTGACGAGCGTTTGCGATGTTGGCACCCCCCCCCCCGCGACGATCCGCGGATCTGATTCTCGGCGCGCGGAGGGGACACAGGCGACCGCGGTTGTTCGCGCATCGCACACGAGGTGACGCGGCGGTGTCGCGCGCGCTTGCGCCCGCATCGGACGTCGAGCATCGCGAGGGATTGGCGCTTTGGCGCATCGAAGCAACATTGTGGCGCCCGTCGAGGTCTGAGGGCCCCCCGGATCCTCGCGCGCCGAGGGCGCACGCGCCGCCGACCTCGTCGGACGGACCGCCCGACGGGAGAGGGGAGGGGGAGGAGGGGTGGGTGCGCACGGCGGAGCGGCGCCGCCACGGCGGCGGGCTGTGGGCGGTGGGGGTGCCGATGTTGCGCGTGCAAGCGTCTAGGGGCGCCTTGATCGTTTCAGTGGGTTGGGTTCGGGCGACCGATACCCTCGCGACGCGACGAGGGACAGACGCGACGCGCGCGGCGGCCGGTGCGGCACCGCTGGGGCTGCGCGCCGGAGGCCGTCGCAAACCTCGCCGGGACGGTGAGCAGGAGAAGCCAGGGCGAACGCGCATCGCGGGCGCGCTGCGAGGGTGTGCTTCTTGCCGGCGCGGCGCTTCAGATTCCGAGGCATGCGCGGCGTCGCTGTGTGCGCCTCGACCGGCAGAGTCCTTCCCCTCGTCGAAGCGCTCGTGTGACGAGTGGGGGATCGAGCGCGCGGGGCGAGGGGGGAGGGGAGGGGGGGGTCGCGAAGCCGAGCGGCCGAGGGCGGGCAAGGACGCATTGGTGCCTCGCGCGCCGTCTCGGGCGGGTGACGCGGACCGCACGAGGGTGGCGAGTTGCGTCTCGAATCGAGGCGCTTGGAATTCGGGGGCGTGCGGTCGGGCTCGGCGCTCGCCCGCGATCGCGCGCGCGCGCGCGACCCTGCCCGCGGCCTGCGGACGAACAAGCTCCCGCGCCCGGGCGGCGTTCCCAGCCTTTCTTGCCCCTTTGCGGGACTCTCGGGGACGTCTTGTGCGGCCCCGAACGTTGTTTCCGCCTTGTGTTCGCGCTTTTCCGAGCGCGAATTTGCCTTCGTGAACTGCGTTTTGGGCGCGAGCGTTCGAGCGCGCTGGTCGCTGGTCGGCTGCGTCGCCCCCGCCCACCCCATCTCTCTCGGCCCCCCGAGGTAGCGGCTTCTCGGTCCGTCTGGGTTACGTTCACGCCTCCCCCCCCAACACCCCCCCTCCCGCCTCCGCGATGGCCTCCCTGGCCGCCCCCGTGGGCTCGCCCCTCTGGGGCTGCTCCCGCCCGGCGGCTCCCTCGGCGCCCGCCTCGACGGGCTCGGACCCCTCGGCCCCGCTCTCTCCCACCCTGTCGCCCGAGCTGCCTCTGGCCAAGGGCCTGTGCGCCCGGAGCGCCGCGTCGCTCTCGTACTCTGCCGGCGGCCTTCCTCCCGGCTACGCGTCGAGCGGCAGCAGCTATGACGCCTTCCGCGCGTCGCGCGCTTCTCCCGAGGCGTGCGTCGAGGTCGAGGCGCCGGCGCCGGCGCTGGTGGCGGCGCCGCCTTCGACGGCGCCCGCGGGGCCTGTGGCCTGCGGGCGTCCTGCCCCCGTCCGGGGTGCGCCTGCGACGCCTTCGTCTCCGCTTCGGCCGTGCTGTTCTCCCCCCGCTCCGGTGCCTTCGACGCCCGCGCCGATGGTGGCGATCCCGGCCGCGTGCTGCCCGTCGCCCTCGCCGGCTCCGGCGATCTTTGCGCATCCGCCCGTGCTTCCCGCGGCGCCGCTCTCCGCTCCGCTGCCCGCTCCCGTGGCGTCGCTGCCTTCGCCTGCGCCTTCGTCGTCTTTGCTGCGCGTGCGCGTGCGGTGTGCGCCGGACACCGGCCTCGGGGCGTGCCGGCCCTCGTGCCTCTCCCCCAACTGCGTGGCTGCCATCGACGAGTGCCTCGAGAGGCACCGCTCGGTCGCGCCCATCTACCTCTTCCGCGACCCGAACGACGCCGGGCTGCTCACGTTCGCAACCGTCGCAGGCTACGATGGACTCCTCTTCAGCCTCGCCACCAGCCTCCGGGCCCTCATCGCGCAGGTACGACGCGCGCACGCAAAACCGCCAGGGGTGAGCTGATGTGGGCAGGGGGGGGAGGGTGGGGGGGAGCCCGCAAGGGTAGCGCCAGCCCGCGCCCGGACGGTGCCAGGTGCGGAGCCGAGAGGTAGGGGGTGGCCGGGTAGAAGGGGGGGGGGGGGAGGGTCGAGGGAGCTGGCGAGAGGCCGGGGGAGCTGGGGCGGGAGGCCGGGGGCGGGGGCGGTGCGGGTGTGACGGGGTGGGCCCGCCGGAGGGGAGCGGAGGGGGAAGATGGCAGGGAGGGACCGACCGCTCACTCGAGGGGGGGGGTCACGTGGGCACGTACCGGACACGTGGATGCCGGGCGGTCGACATGGGTGGGGCCAGGGGAGGGCAGGGCAGGACGTGGGGACGAGGGGAGGGGCGGGGCGGGTGGTGTGACCACCGGCTCCGTCGCCGTCGCCGCGGGAGGCGGCCAGCACCGCCGCCCGGCGATCATCCCGCGGCAGCGCAGCCGGCGCAGCGCCGCGCCGCAACGACCCCCCCGATGCGCGGAGCAGCTCTTTTTCTCTCGCGAGCCGCCGCGAGGCTCTCTGCGCGTCTCTGCGCGTCCCCGTGCGTCCTTGCGCGCACCGCGCGCGCCGCGCGCGCTGCGCGCTACCTCCCTCGCCTCGGCCGCCGCCGCCCCTCGCGCTCACCGCCGCCCCCGCCTCTCCCTCCCCAGGCGTCGTCATTTTTTGCCGACGTGCACCTCGAGACGGGCCCCTCTCCTGCGGCTCTCTTCGAACCGGAGGAGGGCTGCGGCCAGAACTGGTGAGCTGCTGCATCATCCCATGCGCGGGCGCACGCTTCTCGTCGCATCTCATCCCATGCGCGAACGCGTACTTCTCGTCGCACGGCATCCCTCCCCCTCCCTGGGCCGCTTCAGCTCGCAGCTCTTGCGTGCTTCCCCTCACCTCCCCTTCCAGGAATGCCTCTTTGTTTCGTTTTCGTCTTTTGTTTTTTTTTCGCGTGCATCCGCGCGTGCTGCGTTTTCCCCGGGGATCTTCCCGAAGGGCCTCCCAAGACGTTTTCCTGCTCCAGTTTCCCCAGACCCGTCTCGATGCCCCTCCCCCACCCTGGCCGCGGCGATCGGCCTCCTTCCCGCCACCCCCGTCCTCACCTTGGCCCGCCATCCACACCCCCCTCCCTTTGGCCCGCCGCCCTCGGGGGGGCAGCGGCGGGGGATCACCCGCCCCCCCCGCCCTGCCCGGCCACCCGGCTGCCCGGCTGCTCTGCGGCGCCCGGCATGCTCCTTTTCGCCTCGCCCGACGCGCTTGGCCGCGCGTCGGAGTGAGCGATCGACTCTGAGAGACCTTTGTGCGAGGAGTTGCCTTTCTCGCTTTTTTTCCTCGTTGCAATGAGCGAGCGGGAGAGATGATGACGACAACCTGACGTTGGCCACCTTCTCCTCTTCCCATTTCTCGCTCTCTCGCTCTCTCGCTCTCATTCGTGTTTTTTCAGCACACATTCGCTTTCGTTCGTGGCGCCGCGTTGCGCTTCTATCGTCTCTGTCGCTTTTCGTTGCCACCCTTGACGGGGAAGTGGCGAGCTTTCTTCGGGCTCGTCTCTCCCCGGCCCTCTCTCGTACTCTCACACCCCGTCAGCGCTTCCCGCCAACCGTCTTTGCCTCTATTGTCTGTCTGTCTCTCTTTTTCCGCTCTTCCCCCTGTGCGGGTTCTACGACCCCCCCCACCCCCCTCCACCCCCTCTCAGCATTCGAAACCTCCCACACCCTCTCCATGCCCTCTTGTCCCTCCCTCGGTCATCGGCATCCATCTCCCTTTTCTCGCATCCTTTCCCCACCAAACCCGACTCCCCTCTCCTGGGACCTTCCGTCTCTCGCCTTCTCCCCGACCGTTCACCTGTGCTCCTTTGCCGTCTTTGCCCTTTTCTCTCACACACGGTCCCTCTCTTTCCCTCCCCCCCCCCTGCCGTTCTACTCTTCCCCCCCCTTCCCCCCCACGAGCTGGGGCGATGCCTCTCGTCCCTCTTCTTCTGTTTCTTTCTCTCAAGCCATACTGTCCCGGCGACCGCAGTCCTCGTTTCTTTCCGCCTCCGCACCGTCGCATCTCTGCATCTTTGCGCCGATGCGCGCGTCCGCCCGGTCTCTCAGCTCCTCTGGGGGCATTCCCCCCCCTTGCTCCCTCTCGTGCCCTTTCTGTCCCCACCCCCTTCTCTCGCCCTTTCCCGCCGCGTCGCTTGCCCGACGCACGCGCACGTCGCGTCGCTTCATCCTCTCCGCTCCCGTCCCTCTTTTTAGTTCGTGCCCGATCCGTGCGCGCTCCCCCACACGCGTTCTCTCCCATCTCCTTTCATCGACGCGCCGCTCGTTTCCGTCGTCTCGTCCCGTCTCGCGTTCGCCTTCCAATTTCCCCTCTCTTTGGCGATCTCTTCCGGCGCCCGGCCTCCCGGCGGGCCCGGCCCCCTCGGGGGGGGGAACCTCCCTCGGTCTCTTTTTCTCGGCTCTCTGCCGGAAGGAAACCCCGAGCGCATCGTCTCGGGGTCGTTTCGTTTCCGACCGGCTCCCATTCCATTCCATCCATCCGCCCTCGCGCACGCGCCCCACCACCGCCCGTTCCGTATGCCTGCGCCTTTCTCCCCGGCCCCGGCCCGTTTCTTCTTCTTCTTCTTCTTCCGTTCTTTCCTTCATGAGCCATGCCCATGCCCTCACCTGTTTTCCTCCACCCGCTTTCTTTTCTTTTAATCTCGGCCTCTCTCCGCCTTCCTCCTCTTTCTCTCTCTTACTTACTTTCTTTCTTTCTCTCTTCCCCTTCTCTTCACGCACCTCGCACCACTTGTCCGCCTTGTCTCTGCCGTGTTCGTGGGATTCGGGCCGCCCCTTGCGTCCCTCTCTCTGCCTCTTGTTTCCCTCGGCTCGGTTTGGCCCGGCGGCGCCGCCCCGCCCCCGACCGCCCACCCGTTGCGCGCGCCCAGAGCTCGGTATTCTAAAGCACGCTGTCACCTCTGTTTGTTTTGACCCTCCCGGCACGCGCCCTTTTCGACCGCCCACGCACCCGCCCGACGTCCCGTCACCCCGCTCCCCCCCTCTGGGGCTTCCAAGAACCGACCCAAACGTCCGGAGCCTCCCACGTGCATCCTTTTCTCCCCTCCACCGTACATCACATCACATCTCTCTCTCTCTCTCTCTCCCTCATGCACACACACACACACATTCACCGACCGATTCCACCCATCGCCACATTATTCTCTCTCGCCCTCTCTCGCCCTCTCTCGCCCTCCCTTGCCCTTTGCTGCGCCCCTTGCGCGCCGCGTTTCTGACCGCCCCGCGACCCCGCGAGGCGCCGCCGCCCGCGTCGTCCGAGCGAACAAAAAAGAAAAAAAGAACAATGCCACTCGACGGCGTGCAGGAGAAAGACCGGCGGGCGCTCCCGCCGCTTCGTTTCGCTCTCCTGCGCCTGGGCTCCCATGCGCGTTCGCAGGCAGGCGCGGGGCGAGCGAGAATGGTGCGGAAGGGGGGGGAGCGCGCGGTGTGTGTGTGTGATGGTGTGGTGGAGGAGGAGAGAGAGGCGGAGTCTCGCAGGCAGTCTCGGATCTCGGCGGCTGGTCCGCGTGCGTGCGGCATCGCGCGATGCCCGCGCCTTTCCACGCCGTCGCACCTCCCTCGCTCCTCCCCTCCTCCGTCTCATCTCGCCCCACCTTGTTGCGGTCCGGTGGGATCTTCGTAGGAAGGTCCCGGGCACGTCCCCTGGGCCCATCACCTCGACCGAGGCCGCAGGGGCGGTTTGCCTTCCGCCGCCGACAGGCCTGATCGGCCCTCCCCCCCCCCCCTCTGCACTTTGTCGTCCCCGCGCTCCCCCCCCGCTCCCTGTTGGCCCGACTCCCGAAGAAGGCTATCTTCTTCTTCTTCTTCACCATATCTTCTTCTTCATCACCCTCCCCACTCCTTCTCTCTTTCCGTCCCAGCCAGAGCTCCTTCCCGCCCTTTTGGCTGCGACCTTTTCTCCCCCCACGCCCGGCCCCGTCCGGATGTCTTCGATCTCCCTCTCCCTCCCGCGCGCCGGTTCCCCGTCGCGCCTTTCATGGATGATGCGACAGGTGCTTGTTTCCCTCTGCCTTGCCGCCGCGATGCCGACCCGCTTCGCCTCGCCTCGCCTCGCTTGCGCCTCTTCGCCGTCGCCCATCTCCACCGGGGCGCACGCACCCCCCGGTGCCGCGCCCTCTGCGCTTCAAGACGTTCGCCTTGCACATCGCTCTCGGCGCCTTCACCGCGTCCTCTTTCGCCTTTCTCTCCTCTCTCTCACACACGCCACGACACGCGCGCAGCAGCGAGACCGCCCAGATCGACGGGGCGACGGGGCGACGAGCCGCTTTGTCGCCGCATTGCCGACGAATCGTCCCCGAGTCATTTTGCTGCCCTCCGGCGATGAGTCACTGCAAGAAAGCGACGAGTCGTTGTGGGGCAAAGCGCTCGCAAAGCTCCGGAAGCCTCTGTCGTGGCCGCGCCTCCTCCCCCCCCCCATTCCTCCTTTTGGCACTTTGCTGCCTGGGTAGCTCTTTTGCTTCCCGGCGCTTTTCCTCCCCACTTTTCCTTTTTTTCTCTCTCTCTCTGTTTCTGCCGCAGCATACCTGACGCTCCCGTTTTCGCTCGCGTCCTCGCGCGTCCGCTCCTGCGAGGGTCCGCCCTCCCCCGGGGGCCGCTCTTCTCCCTCGCAGCTCGTCTCTCTCTCTCTCTCCCTCTCGGCCCGGACCCCGAACCTCGCTTTTGACTGCGGCGCACAGCACCCTTCCGCCTCCCTTCCCGACGTCGTTGTCCCTTGGAACTCCTCCCCTGGCCGTCTCTGACCGTCCGGCCCCTCGTTTTCCCCCTCTTCCCTTACACCCCTTTTTCCCTCTTTCCCTTTGTTTCTTCTGCGCGTTGTTCACCCCTATACAATTTTACACTCCAAAACTTTCTCGTCTTCCTTCTCTCTTTCTTCTCTCTTTCTTCTCTTCGCCCTTTCCGCCGCTTTCGCCTCCCACCGCGGCTTTTCCTCCACCTCCTCCTCCAACTCCCCCTCTTTCAGCTCCCTTGCCCGTCATGCCGCATCCGCGGCGCCTCGACCTGCCTTTTTCGCGTTTCTGGCCCGCCCAGGCCGAGGCCCCTCACCGGTCTGCTTTTGCCCCTGTAAAGAGTGCTCGCGCGCAGCGATGCCCTCCGCCCCATCTCTGTGCCGACCCTGCGACGAGAGGCACCGCCTCTTGATGCCCCTTTTCGCCCCCCCCATACACACATGCACTCCCAACCCGAGAGGTCTCAACCCTCTCTTCCCCCCCCTCCACCTTGCTCTGCCCACTCTCATTACGCTCTCAACGCCGCCACGCATGCACACACACATACGCACGCGCGCTTACACACGCGCGCTTACCCTGCCCGTATGCATGCGCACGTTGGTGCCCATCCGCTTGGCCGCCCCTAGGACTGCCCGTTGTCGCAGATGCTGCTTCGTTTTTCTCCTTCTGCAGCCGCTGGGCAGCGCTCGCGCGTCTCTCCCTCTCTCCCTTTCCGGCTCAGCCGCGCCCCAACCGCGCCGCTGCCATCGAGGTTTCGGCCTCCTCGATCCGAGCCCCATCCGCCCGCCACCCCTTTGAGGATCCTGCAAGCGCCCTCCCCGCCTTGCTTCTTCCGCACCTGCTTCCCGAACCGGCGATGCCAGTCCCCACTCTGTGCCGCACCCCGGGCGTTTGCAAAGGTCGCCCCAGAAAGGCTCCGCCTCTGCTCCGGTGCGACCAGACGGCTTGCCGGCGCCTCTCTCTCCCAAGCCCCACTGACTTGCCTGCTCCCGTTCAAAGTGTCCCCTTTTTTCCCTTCCGGCTCCGTCTCTCCACTAGCCCCATTTTCTCTCCACTTGACCCTCTCGTTTTCCTCCTTTCTCCTTTCTTCTTTTCCTTCGTCTTCCTTCCGTCGCCCGGGCTCCTGCCGCGACGGCTTTCGAGCATCGCTATTCTTCTGCCTCGGAAGCGAGATCGCGCGGTTGCTTCTGCCTTCGTCCCCCCCCCCC